>OU426852.1:7633041-7688041 GCA_911387685.1 Dolichovespula media | reverse complement strand
ATTCTATGATTATCTCAATTTAGCCTTTTATTTTGTCATCACGAGTTTTCCCCGACGATCGACATAATTGTCCAATACAATATTATTTTTCGATCTAAATATATCCCGTACAAAAGTCTTTAAAGTATTTCGTTTAAATGATATTATTATATATAAAATTATTTACTATACGTACAAGTAAATATATATATATATATATATATATATATATATATATATATATATAAAATTAAATTTACATAATTTCATTCTATTTAAATTTCATTTAAATTTAATTGCCACGTTAAAGATACCTTCATTTTTATATTAATCAACGAAACCAACATCGTATCCATCTAAGAATATATAAACAACCAATTATACTTTCTTTCTGATGAATGTGTGTAAGAGAGGGGGAAAAAAAAAACGAACAAAGAAAAAGAAGGAACAGAAAAAAAGAAGGAAAGAAAGGACGACGATAGAAAATGGCCAAGTTTCGATATCCAATTAAATTTTACGTTCTCACGAATATAATCATAGTAGAGATAACAAGGAACAATAATAAAAACAATCAACAATTATCGTATATCGAGAAGTTTCTCGAATAAACTCATGCGAATGAGTTTCCTGGCTCGCAATAATCGAACCTGGATAGCATGTACATACATACATACGTACGTATATACACACACACACACACACACATATATATATATATATATACATACATACGTTTACGAAGCATGCTTTCATCGCATCGATTATCCTTTCAACGCAATAATTCAACGGCGGTAACGATCGAGAGAACTTGTGCGCTTCGTTTCGTTTCTATCGAAAGAAAGAAAGAAAGAAAGAAAGAAAAAGAAGAAACCGTAGAGGCGTCCGATAATAACGCGTAAATTATTCCGGCACGCACGATATAACTATGATAACGATCGATTAATATTATTTCAATTCGCTTATTCCCGGCTTAATCCACGATTATTATCTGACCTCTCGAAACTTGTGTTTCATCGACGTTTCGATGGATTATAAAAACATTCACGTGATAAAAATCATGAAAACTTCTCTCTCTCTCTCTCTCTCTCTCTCTCTCTCTCTCTTTCTTTCTTCCTCCACCCCGTCCTACCCCTCGCCCCCTCAACCACCGTCATCACCGCCATCACGGAAATATATAAACGAAATGGGATACGTCTATTATGATTATGATTATGATGATGATGATGATGATGATGATGATGATGATGATGATGATGATGATGATGATGATGATGATAAATATTCGAATGAAAAGAATGAAAAAAATTATTAATACCTTGTCAAATATTCTCAACGAAATCTAAATAATCTCGTGTCCTGTATGTGTCTGTCTTACACGTATCTGTATGCGTTTGTATTTGCGCTGTGTCTATGGTGTGTTGTGTTTGTATTTGTCTCTGTGGGCTCGTGCGAGTGTATGGGGGAGGGAATGGGTGAGAAGACGTTCGCACATTCACGAAAACTATTTGTCGTTCAATATACGATATGATCGATAAGGATAAAAATTCGAAAAGGATTTGGAATTATTCTTAAAAGACAAATGAATCAGTTAGAAATAAAAATTACTACAATAATTAAAAGTTGAAAAATTAAATAATAAAGAAAGAATTCACATATAGATAAACAAAATGCAAAAGATACATCGAAAGTATTACGAATTCCAATGAGAAAAAAGAAAGAAAAAAAAAAAAAAACTTAATACAACACTCCCTTCAAAATTCTCAAAAGAAATTTAAATCATCCTGTGTTCGTACGTGTCCTCGCACACGACCAACAAAATAATCGCGTATATAATAAGTGTCGGTGCGATTCGGGGTAGGTGGTTTGAAAGAAATAAAAGGAAAAAAAAAAGAGAAGAAATAATAGAGAGGAAAAATTGAGGGGAAAAGGAAATTAGAAAAAAAAGAAAAGAAAGAAGGAATGAAAAAAAGGAAACAACAGAAAGCTCGTTTCTAAGCTTCAAAGAACACAATCGATAAAGTGAAAATTATTCGTAGCGGAATTCGTAGTCTTACACCACTTTCACGTACTTTCTAAAGCACCGGGACGCCGTCTCCATTGCAAAAGGATATTATTGCTTCTCTATTGGTTATTTAACTTTTCTCTCTCTCTCTCTCTCTTTTTATCTCTCTTATTACTTCCTCCCAGTTCGCAGGAAATTTTTATCCGGGACGATAATCGAACCGTTCTGTTCGAGAAATTCACGATTGAATGTATATGTATAAGTATGTGCTTATGTACAATAGATATGTATATACGTATTTATATTTTCCTATGTAAGTGTGTATATATTTTGTTGTTAAGTAAATGCTTTCGTATTGTTTCACGTTCGATCTTTCAATCCAACGAAAACGACATTCAATTAATTTACCAAACGATATATATATGCTCGTTAAGAAATAAAATACGTGACGTTTCATTAATAAATCGAAAGCTTCGAGTTTCAAACGAAAAATAAAACGAAGTTTGCTTTTTATAAAAACGTACGTATACGTTTATCCAACGAATACGAGCCGGTAATTGCTAAAGGTGGTTCTAAGTCATTCGAGACATTAAAATACACACTTTTCTTGGTCGTACTTGGAAAAAATATTCTTCATTCGCGTCGAAGAATTATTTCCATCGCGATTAATAAAACGTACTCGCTTTTTCCGTGCTCTTATAAAAGAAAAAAAAAAAAAAACGGAAAGAAAAAATTTTTAATCGACACTTTTCAAACGCAAACTTTAAAATATCTCGACGAAAGAAAGAATGATATAATAAATATAAAAAGAGAATATATATATATATATATATATATATATATATATACACGTATATAGTATATAAAAAATAAATTATATTGTTATACAACTTTCATAATCACCCAAGTTCGAATATTATATTTTTTTTTACATATATATATATATATATATATATATATATATATATATATATATATATATAAATAGAATCTCAAATTCAATAATTGATATAAAATTCAAAGTGAAATCGAGTTGGATATTCTCGATTGGTGTGCCACCACTGTCACGATTAATTTCAACTTAATTGTTAATTCAATGAACACTTTCGAAATTGGTTGAAAAAGGTACACAAAAAAAAATTACTAAAAAAGAAAAGAAAGAAAGAAAGAAGGAAGGAAGCATAAAAAATAATTCGATTAATAAATTTCTTCGTGGTAGAGTTAAACATCTTGAAAAATAGCTCACTGTTGGTACTTTCCCCTATTTGTCTGTCTGTTTCTGTTTCTCTCTCTCACACACACACACACATACTCTCTCTCTCTCTCTCTCTCTCTCTCTCTCTCTCTCTCTCTCTCTCTCTCTCTCTCTCTCTCACACACACACACACGTTCTTTCATCTTCTCCTTCTTCTATCTTACACGAGATAAAAGCTGCATTATATCGAAGACGCAGCGCGACAGGGTTAACGACGATACGTGCACAGTTCCTCCTCGCTCGTGAATTTGCTCTAATCGAGTAGTAACATAACGATAAGAAATGCCGGATGAGAAGAGTCCTCTTACAAAATAGGTAGGTTATTCGAGAAACGAGAAATCGCGATTTCCACGACTTGAAAATAATATTTTCAACTCGATTTTAAGATCGAAGTCGACGTTTACATTCCAAATAAAGTCTTATACTCGAATAAAATTGTTCGCATCGTTAAAACGATTACAGGAAAAAGATGAAGAAGAAGTAGAAGAAAAGGATGAGGAGGAGACAAGGGTAATTTTCGATAAGGATCATCGTATCGATCGACAATCGATCAATCTTCGATCCATCCGGATGATCTGCACTTTTTTTTCCCTTTCTTTTCTCTCCTTCTCTTCTCTTCTTCCTTTATTTTTTCCCTTTCGGAATACCCTTTTTGTTCTTTCCTTTTTCTTTTTTTTTTTCCCTTTAACTTCTTCGGTAACTTTCTTTTTTTTTTTTTTTTTTTTTTTCTCATTTAAAATCGTTCGCCTCGATCGAGTTTATCTAAAATCGTGGATTAGGAAGTATCGATCGTAAATTCGATCGTTCGTGATCTCTTTAACTACGATCACTCGTAGTTGTTACACGTTCGCGTATATTTACGAACGTAAATCCTTGACCGACATATTTACGAGCTACATGGAAGAGATCTTTTTTTTTTCTCTTTATTTTTTCTTTTTTTTTTGATTTTTCTTTGGATACCTCCAGTGGCCCCTTTAGTAGATATTTTTGGACAGGATTAAAAGGGGAAATAATTATTTGGACAAAATTTCGGACGATATCTCTCGTCCCAAAGATATTTCAAAGATACTTCCGATTGGCAATATTTTCTTTTCCTTCTTTTTTTTTTTTTTTTTTTTCCTTAAATCATCGATGCAAAGATTTGCCGATGGGTGGTAAGGAATACGCGTAATTTTTAAAATCGTAATTTTTTACGACGTCGATTTTATTACGGCAAACAGAAAAAAAAAATCAAAATTACGTTACGTCTCTCGTTCGAGTTCATAATTCGAAGGTATAACGTGAAATGAAAAACGTCGAATTAATAAGGTTACAAAATTCTCGAAGAAAATGACACGAGTTCGTGGGGGGGAGGGGGAGGGGGGTTGCATTCGTCTATTTATTTCTTTTTCTTTTTTTTTTTTTTTTGTATCGATTTGATTAGAACAAATAAGTCAAGAAAGAAAATTTGTCATCTCTCGTACGATGTCATAAAGTCGACAATGTTTAAGTACACACAAAAAAAATCTACGCGACTTCGTCAAAGTCAGATAATCACCCATTTTTTTTTTTTTATATATATATATATATATATCGATTGTGTTGGAACAAAAAAAAATCCAAAAATAAAAAATCATCTTCGGTTCAAACGCATCATTCGAAAAAAAAAAAAAAAAGGAAGACGAAATATTTACGAAATAATAAATCGAAAATTTATGAGTCCACAAAAAAAAAAGAAAAGAAAAGAAAAGGAAATCACAATTACGTTGCTATCACAAAATCATTTCTATCGACAAAATCACAAAATCATTGCTATCGATATTTTATGTCGATTTTGTTAGAACGATATAAAACAAAACAGAAAAAAGAAACAGAATTTTACCTAGTTTAAACGTATCATTCGAAAAACAAAAAAAAAAGAAAGATGAAATACTACGAGGTAACAAATCGAAAATCTGAATCGATAGAAAAAAAAAAAAAGAAAAAGAAGAAGAAGAAGGAAAAAAAAATTATCGCGATTTCCTCAAAATCATATCTATCAATTTTTTTTTCTTCTCTCTCCATATATATATATATATATATGTATGTATATGTATATCAATTTTATTATTTTTATTAAAAAAAAAATAATAACAATAATAATAATAATAATGGAAAAAATTAGATCCCATCTCCAGTTCAAAACGATAATTCTTTCCACTAAAAAAAAAAAAAAAAAAAAAAAAAAAGGGATAAATACGAACGAAGAAAAAGTGATACAACACGTATGTCTAAGATATCGAAAAGAAATCTCGAACTTTCGACTTCTCATCTTCGATTACGTCGAATATACAAAGTTCCATCCCTCTCTCTCTCTCTCTCTCTCTCTCTATTTTTATCTATCTATCTATCTATCTATCTTTCTTACTTTCTTTCATTCTTTCTTTTTTTCTTTCTTTCTTTCTCCACCTTCTCGTGAGGTTTCAACCAAGAGAGTCACCGACTCTGGCGAGGACAGATTTATAAACGGTGTATATACGAGAGCTCGACGAGTACAGAGCGGCACGGATCTATGTACCCAATAAGTCTTCGAGGGTCGAACGAGAGGCTACGAACGTCGGCGACATGTTAAGTTCCTCTCGTACGCTTCGCAAAGCAAACGAAGAAATTTATGAAGCGCAGTCCTCACGAGGAACACCGTTCTTCTTTTCTTATATGTGTTTCTTATTCTATACTATATATATATATATATATATATAGATATAGATATATATATATATATATTTATGTGTATTGTATATTACATGTGTACATATATATATATATATATATGTGCATGTACATATGTGGTGTGTGTGTGAGTACGTCTAACGCGAATGTGTCTCTTCTCTCAATGCACGATGAACACACAACGATCGATCTTTGTACGGTGAGTCGTGCTTTTCCGGAAGTTTTCGACGATCGATATTGAAAAAGAAATAGCTCGAAGAATAATCTTTGTATCTCTCTGCCTCTCTCTCTCTCTTTCTCTCTCTCTCTCTCTATGTCCGTCCGTCTGTCTTTCTCGTTGATAATAAAAATCGTAAGATCTTTATCGAGGAAAACAAGGGGATTTATGTCTCGTTTATAGATCGAAACGGGATCCTCCATCCCGTGGATGATGTATCAACGATGATAAATCGTTTTGTTCTACCAAAGAGACTTACGTAATCCTGATCGACGTTATTTAATCTCCGCGCACGCTTTTATCGAAGAAGTTATCGACGGACGTTATCGAGTTAATACGAAGAATGGATTAATGATAAACAAAATCAGACAAAGAAAGAGAGAGAGAGAGAGAGAGAGAGAGAGAGATGGAGAGATGGAGAGACGAAGAGAGAGGGAAGGGGCAATATGGTAGTCGATTATTAATTTATTATTCTTATCGCTCGTAAAATACCACGTATCAGTTTCGAGGAAAGAATTACGCATAAATAAATAATTTTCTGTTATTCGCCGGATCGCCAATATTAATACTCTGAAAACCCATTGACGAGAAGTTTTTACCTCGAAACGATTTAACGAGGTTACGGGAAGAAGTATAAAAATAGTCATCGCGTAAGAGTATACGAACTTAAGTGCGAATATGGCAGAGCTATGCTCGATGCCATCCATCCTCTTATCGTCGACTCACACAACGTTCTATGAGAGAGTGCGGGAGAAAAATATCTTTCCGAGAAAAAATCAAAACGTGGATTATCGGAAAAGTTATTAATTAATTTAAAAAAAAAAAAAATATATATATATATATTTAATTTAAACATTTCATCGAGAGAATAATCCCCCTTTCTTCCTCCGTTTTGGACGCCATTGGAAGATTTTGTCAAAACATTATTTCCATCTTTTAATTCTTTTTCGTTCGTTCTCGCCATACCATACGTTTTATCGAAATAATTCCTCTTCTTTCGTCAATTTATTTATTTTTCGTTTTCTTCATATTCCGTTGAAAAATTTTTAAGCGACAAGAAAGGATAACCCCTCCCTTTTATCCCGTCGTTTAAAAAAAACGTTTACGTAGCCCTCGAAAGAACAGAGAGAGAGAGAGAGAGAGAGAGAGAGAGAGAGAGAGAGAGAGAGAGAGAGAGAGAGACAAAAAATTCTCCACAATATCCACACCCTTGTGGATCTAGAGGAAGCTAAGAAAAAAAATAAAAAAAATAAAAAGAAAAAAAGTGAAAAATTCGTAACTACATACGTGTACATAAATACGGTATGTAAGAGTACGTAGGTATGTAAGTGCATACATATAAGGTATGTGTATATTCATACATATATATATATATATATATATATATATATATATATATATATATGTATCAGGTATTTATATGTATAGTAAGTTTCAAATAAGGGCGTACACGATGTTTTCGCAAAGAGTCGCGCGCATCGTTCGAAAGAGGATGCGCTTCGTTGCCTTGCAAACTCTCCGCACCAGCATCCTTTTCTTTTTCTCTCTCTTATTTTTCTTCTCCTTCTTTCCTTCCTTCTCTCTCCTTCTCTCTCTCTCTCTCTCTCTCTCTCTCTCTCTCTCTTACTTATCCTTATCCTCTTCTCCTTCCTAGCCGTTGCCTTTATCCAGGATGATCGTGGCCGTAATTACTATTTTCTTACGTGCACCACGCGCTTATCTCGCGTGCATCTATCGGTGGTCCACGTATAGAAGCGAATAGAAGTTAGAGTAGAACGTATCGCATCTTCTCTCTCTCTCTCTCTCTCTCTCTCTCTCTCTCACTCACTCACTCACTCTCTCTCTTTCTCTCTTTTGCACTCTTTGCCTCTTCCACGTTACACAGTATTCTCGTCTATGCGACTTAATCTACCTTCCTCTTCCTCCTCCTCCTCCTCCTCCTCCTCCCCCTCCTCCTCCTCCTCCTCCTTCTCCTCCTCCTTCTTCTTCTCCTCTTCTTCTCCTTCTTTCCTGCTTTTTCTTTTTCTTCCTCTTCTTCTTCTTCTTCTTCTTCTTCTTCTTCTTCTTGTTCTTTATCTTCTTCTTATTTTTCTCTTGTATGTATCGTCTTCTTTGTACTCACTCAACTACTGCTGGCCCCTTCCTTTATCATCGACCCCTCTTCTCTCTATTTAATAGGGTTTTACGTAAACGATTTTCTTTCCTCGTTGACTCCAAGAGTTAAAACGGGAAGCCCCCAACAAGGTCAAGATCCTTTAAACGGATCGGTGCATCAACGATGCGCGAGCGAGCGACCGTACACTAAATGAGTTCAAGTTCTCGAGAAATTCGTTCGTTTGCTTTTTTTATCGTTCGAGATAATCCGATTAATTCAATATATCTCGATTATCTCAATCGAGCATTCTCTCCCCGTTCGATTGTGCGTGAAAATTTTGTTTGTTTTTGTTTTTGTTCTTTCGATCTCCTCGATGTTAAAACTTTTTTGGACGATCTATAAATAACGATGGAGCATGGCAGATAATTGTTTAAACATATGTCATTCAATTAATGTTATTTAACATCGAACATGTTAGTAATAATCGTACGAAACGTGATTTGTTATAACTCGAGAAGCTTTCTTTTTATTTAATTTTTTTTTTTAATCAAAATTATACATACATACATATATATACATATATAAATATATATATATATATATATATTTATAATAAATAGATATTACTAATAAATAAAAATTAAAAGTAACATCGTTTTAAATGGACATTCGATACGATCGAGCGAATGTTCAAAATCGTGGCTGTTATATATAATGTAAAGAAAAAAAGGAAAATAAAAAAAATCTTTTTCTCGTATCATTAGCTTGAAAAGGAATGTACCGAGGACAATAAGAGGAGAGTCCTTTTTACAGGACACGCTTCATCATCCTGTTCGGTCACACTCGCGAGATGATCGCGTGAATCAGGATAAAGCGAGGAAGAACGAGAAGACGGTAGGTATATACATACATACACATATACATACATACATACATACATACATACATACATACATACATACGTACATATATGCATACATACATACATACATGCATACATAAATACGTACGTACGTACGGACGTACATACACACAACACACACACTATATATATATATATGTATGTATATATATATGTATATATATATTTATATATATATATGTATATATATATGTATATATATTTATATATATATATGTATATATATATATTTATATATATATATATATATTTATAAATATATGTATATATATTTATATATATATGTATATATATGTGTATGTGTGTGTGTAGTAAGTACATTACCTACACCGTGAATTTGGACACGGCGATAAATCCTCGTAAAATCGGCGATTCACTCGGTGGTTAACCCGAACGACTCGTTTCCTGAAACGAACCAGCGATGTTCTCGCAATTTGTATCTTCCTCGCCTCGTTATCGAGGTCGAACTTTCGACCGGGAGGAGAGATATTAAAGAAAAAAAAAAAAAACCACACGCGCACGCACGCGCACACTCACACAAAAAGGAGAGAGAACAAAAAGTCAAACCACCCATTCCTCGAACGTCGTCGCATCGTATAATCGAAATAATACTATGAAGAATGTGTTACCATTATAATTTTTAATTGATTATTATGACGCATCAATATTGATGTTAGAAAGTTTGTATAAATAAATAAATATATACATATATATATATATATATATATATATATATATATATATAAAAATCTAGTACAATTTCTAATCAGCTATCAAAACTTATATCCATAATTTAATATATTAATATATTAGAAATGTATTTTTAATAAATCATATATATATATATATATATATTTATATTATTAATTTTATATATCTTTTATTATTCTTTCGATTCATTTAAAAAATTTAAATTACTTTAAATAATTATTATATGACATTGTTAATAAGTATACTGATGTTTCTGAACATTAGAAAAATAAGATTCAATTCATTACGACCGTGTTATCGTACCGATGTCTAATCACGTTTAGAAATATTTTGTTAAAAACAATCGACGCGTGAAATTATAAGAATTCGTTTTCCCTAAGGGCACGTAATAGACAATAGAAATAAAACGAAACGAAAGAAAAAAAAAAAAAAAAAAAAGAAAAAGAAAAAGAAGCCAAACGAAGGAAGAGAAAAAAATTAAATAAACAAAAAATAAAATCGATCCGTAGCTCTCGCTCGAGTTTCATTCGTTTCTTTCTTCGAAATCACACGTAATTATTCTTTATGGACTTCCTGCTAAGTCTGAACTTTTAGTTTCATCGAGGCCACTTTAAACGACGACGAAGACGACTACGACGGCAAAAAGGATGACGACGACAACGCAACGTAATAGGATTCATTTCCAAGGAATCTCGTCGGTTTATCGTACGTTGCAAACCTAATTGTTAGTTTACGTTTCTATTATACAAACATATATAATATCATCTATTATACAAACATATATATATATATATATATATATATATATATATATATATATATATATACATACACACACCAAATTGAAAAAGAAATCATATTGGGTGTGAACGTGGGATCATCCTACGAATATATCGTTTCCTTATATTAACGTGTATATACAAATAAAGAAAGATATAGTTGTCTTCGGTATCGCCATTAATTTTTTGACCCAATGCCAGTCCCTCTTAACCAATAATAGTCAAGCTGAATCGTTTCATTTGCCATTATCATTTAACGGTATATATATATATATATATATATATATATATATATATATATGACTACTTCATAGGTTTTATCCATGAAACTTAACGTGTCTCTTGGTAGAACAGGATAAACTCTCGAAGGAAAACGTGTCATCGTTACCTATCGACCGTATCGATTTGCTCGTGTCGCCGGCAAACGATTCGATACAAATAAGGACACTAACAGACAGGTCGGTGCACTTATCTATACTATATACTCTTCTAAGTTCACGTTAGAGTGTGCGTAAGTTTCTCTATCTCTCTCTCTCTCTCTCTCTCTCTCTCTCTCTCTCTCTTGGTTAGCGTTCCATATTCGGCAGAATCGATTCTCGTGCTAATTAGCGGAACGTCGAAGAGAAGGTGCACACCGGTGTCGCGTTAGAAAACACTTTTATCGTCACGATAAAGGTCGAAGACTTGGTTTCGCCTTATCCAGTTTTACAAAGAGTATTAGAGAGAAAGAGAACGAGATAGAAATAGAGATAAAGAGAGGGAGAGATAGAGATAGAGAGAGAGAGGGAGGAGGTGGGTAAGAGAAGAAGATGAAGAAGGGGAGAGAGAGAGAGAGAGAGAGAGAGAGAGAGAACGACAAACAGACGATTTATTCGAGCACTTAATTAAAGCGTGCTCAAAAGTTAACAAACGAATATGTATTTCTATGTATCGGGATGCACCGAGTGCATAGAATGAATTATTAAAGGGACGTTAAAACGATCAATCGGAATCGATTCGAGGTACTTACTTACTTACTTACTTACTTACTTACTTACTTACTTACTTATACTACTATTTTTAGAATCTATTCCGTACGGGCCGATATCTTATGCCCCAACTTCACGACTTTCGAAGCAATGAAATCGCTTTATAAACGAAATGAATTTATGAAGGCGCACGGTCAATTGTGTCCCTCTTTAAACTAACGTTAACGCAGATAAATGGGGCAAACGTTTCAACTCGAAAGATAATAATTGATTATTCCTGCCGAGAAATAAGATCGGATCCGATAACGAAACACGAATTGATTATTTTACACGATCCATCGGGTGTCGATATTTATTCGAACGATGATCGAAGTCCTACAAATTCTGGATAGGGGGGGAGTAGGAGGAGTAGGAGGGGAGGGAATGAATCTTCTCTCTCTCTCTCTCTCTCTCTCTCTCTCTCTCTCTCTCTCTCTCTCTCTCTCTATCTCTCTCTCTCTCTTTCGCTCTCTTTTCTTTTTCGCACATACACATACACATACAAATACACATAACGGGGGGGAAAAAATGGGGCGGACGGATGTATCGAATGTCCAGATCTTTCTTTTTTTTCCCTCCCAAACCCTTCTTGAAAAATTTTTCGTACCTCGACGACCCGCTCTACCACTTCGCTAATATCCGATAACGTCCATGCAGGTCCTCAGATCCTTATTGTAGTGTAAACCAAAGGACACTATCTCTGTCTCTCCCCCCCCCACCTCTCTCTTCCTCTCTCTTTCTCTTTCTCACGATTTTTAGGGATTCTCAATTTTTTTCTTTTTTTCGTTTTATATATTAGGTTTCTTCGTTTTCGTCTAATTCGATTATTGGCCTCTTTCAAAAGGTTTGCTTTGGTTTCTTTCTTTTTTTTTTTTGAAATTTACCTCTCGCGCGCTTACGAATTCTCTCTCTTTTTTTTTTTTTTCGTATCAAGATTTCCCGATTTGGTCCGTCTAATTCGTCCTTCTACTGGATGTGAATTTTCGGTCTTTTGTTTTTGTATTTCAGTTTCTTTTCCTTTTTTAATTAAATCAAAAATATAATCGCAGAAAATTACAGTGATCATTATTTATTTAGTTGGATTTATAAAAAGAAAAATATCTTTTTGCTGAGAATGAATTTTTTTTTTTTTATATTATATATTATAATTAGATAAAAAATTTTAAATGTACATTGAATTGGAGAGAAAGAGAGAGAACGATACATTGTACAAAATTACAATGATCATTATTTATTTTGTTGTTTCATATACTCCATTTTTTCATGTATTTTCTAATATATATATATATATAGGATATTAATCGGATACGATCTGTAAACATATGATAAAATATTTCGAAAAGAATTGATGATAATTCGAGTCGATTTATAAATCTCTGCTATCGACGATTCGAATCTTCTTCCTTCTTCAGATAAGAAAAATTTTAAAATAATTAAAAAAAAAAAAGAGTCGTGACCAAAGGTCGATTAAAAAAAGGTGCGTAACAGTAACAGAAAATGAAATTGAATTAAAATGATATAAACACGAGAATCTAAACGTAAATACTTTCGAACGAATAACAACGAATGTATCATCAAACAAATACATTCATAAATCTTTATAAAAATAATATATATATATATATATATATATATATATATATATATATATATATACACACACATACGTAATACGTAACTACGTCAGATAGATAAAACGATTCAAATTACGATTGTTACAACAATTGGAATTTTTGTTTTCAATTCTATTTATACGATCAATATTTTTAATTAATCAAAAATAAATAATTAATATATACTTATATACATACATACACACACACACACACACACACACACACACATATGAATATTTTGATCGGTATAAATAATTAAGTGTTAGGATTGCGCAAAGGATTACGCGTTATTTACAATCAAGTACCGATATTTTGTTACAAATATCGACCGTATTTATTAGAAAATACTGGCTCCCAATAAATATCGGCCATATATTTACCATCGATTATAAAGTAATAAAATAACCTTAGAATTTATCACTCGAAGTTATCGAAGTATAATATACGAGGATAACTTAGCTTTGTATTCGATTTGTATGCTCAAAGCAGACATATTGGGTTTTGAATAAAATAATGCACTACTGTTACTATATATCGAAGACTATTGGGTTATCCGTCCTCTTAACGGCACTTTCATTCGATCGTGTTACCATTAAAAGAACTTAAGAGACATCGAAAATTATATGGCGCCTACGTTATACACATACGTACACGTATGCATGTATACGCGTATAAAATATTAATTCCACGCGATATTGTAATCTATGTGTCTCCATAGATCTCGACGGTACCATAAGAGATATCGAAAGAACGATATACACTTTGTACTTGCGTATAACTTGTATCTAGTTTGCCACCATTAAATCGTTTATTTTTCTATTTTCTTTTTTCTTTCGCTCTAATCGAAAAATAATCGTTGCTCGAGAAAGATAGATAGATAGAGAGAGAGAGAGAGAGAGAGAGAACGATAAATGCCAAGCGAGAAAACGGAAATACAATTTTAACCTTTCGTTGAAATACTTTTCGAAACTCGCGCGTAAACTAACACCTACCATTGGTTTTCTTTTTCTTTCATTTTCTTTTCATCCTTTCTTTCCTTTTGCTTCTTGTTTTCTTTCATCTACTTATCGAACTCCTCCATTTACCGGTTCATTTATTTATTTATTTATTTATTTATTTATTCCTATTCGACGAAGTTTTTCGTTTGACGAGATAGTAAATGCACGTATAGTAAATACGATAGTAACAGATACTCGTGTACATTCTGATAAATGATTGAAAAGAGAAATAAATCAGAATATCGAAGAGATATGTGAATCAAAAACAAAAAAATAGTAAAAAAAACAAAAAAAGGAGAAAAAAATCCGAACATTTTTATTCTTTTACCACGAGTTTATAATCCTCTTCGGATTATAACGCATATTTTATATCAACAATCTTTCAAATTTATATATTAATCCACAAAATATATATATATATAAATTTATATATTATTCAACAATCTTTCTAACCCTTTATTATCTATCTAATATAGATCTACATTATCGACGATGAAAATTAGCGAAAGAAATTTTCCCGCGCGAAATGGTATACGATCGACTCGGTCGATAAAGCAGCGTTAATGAGTGCGACGAAGAGAAAAAGCGAAAGAACGGAGGAGGAGGAGGAGGAGGAGGGCGAAAAAAAATCGGAAAGAAAGAAAGAAAAATAAATAGAGCTAAAGAAGGATCAAAAAGGAAAAAAAAAAAAGATAGAAAAATAAAAGAAACTTACCGGACTTGCCGACTCTGGGGCCGCCGAGGACGACCACCCTGATCCTATTGACGTTTGTCATCGGACAAACTGGTGTGTCGTTACGTGTCGTTCCTTGATCCTCTGTCGCGGCACATCATCCACCGTGAATAAACGAATTATTCCTCACAAATTTCACTCAACGTAGAATGGGGAGAATAAAATAACCAAAAAAAGAAAAACGAACTAACGGAAAAGAAAAGAAATAAAACAAGAAAAAACCCGGAACGGGGAGAACTTGCGAGCACGACGAAAAGGGTGTAGATAAAGAAGAGAAAAAGGAAACGAATGTTACGAAGGAGAAAATTAAAGAGAGAGAAAGAGAGAGAGAGAGAGAGAGAGAGAGAAAGGGGTGGAAACGAAATATAATAAAATCGATTCTCTTTTCTTCTCACTTTTCACCGAAGTTCAATAATCCAACGTATAATAAAATTATAGAACGGTATCATCTTTTGAGAGAGTGAAAAAGACAGACAGACAGACAGAGAGAAAGAGAGAGAGAGAGATTCGTAATAAAAAAATTCTCTTCTCCTCGACGTCGTCGTCGTCGGCGTCGTCGTCGTCGTCTCTCCTCGCGATCGGCCAGGACACTGACCCACTTGCTCGCGCGCGAAAGGCCCGTCCTCGTCCTCGTCCTCCTCTCTCCCCACCTTCCTTCACTTCTTCTTCTTCTTCTTCTTCTTCTTCTTCTTCTTCTACTACTACTACTACTACTACTACTGCTACTTCTTCTTCTTCTTCTTCTTTAACAGCAGTTGTCTCCGTTCCTTCTTGACACCACCGACGTAGACGTCGTAATCGTTCGATATTTCGCGAGCACTCGATATAACAATCCTTCACCCTTTTCTTCTCCCTGTTTCCTCTTCTTCCTCCTCTTTTCAATCGTCAATCCTTCAATCGTAAACTTAACGACGTAAATAGTCCATCGTGCGAACGCAAACGATCGAAGGACACGCGATTCCGTGATATACCGTGATAGAATAAATTTTTCTTACACACACACATATATATATATATATATATATATTTTTTTTTTCGATTGGACGCTAATCTCGCTTTCGATTAGGCCGCCAACGAGAACAGCGCGAAAATTCGAAAACGTCCTCGTCGTACTTTTCCTCCCGTTGAAAATAAGGAACAGATAGAAAGATGAAAGTAAGAGAAACGATAGAGATACGTCGCAAAAAAAAAAATGAGACGAATTCTATCGTCGAAGTCAACTACGGTGAAGTCCTGAAGTCGTCGTCGTCGTCGTCCTCGGCGATCCAGAATTTCTCTCTTTCGAGTTTTAACGATCGATTATTTTGCTACCATTCGAAGGCTGTTACTGCTGCTGCTGCTACCGCTACTGTTACTGTTGCTGATGCTTCCTCTCTCGTCATCGCTTGGAAAGTGTCGCGGGACAGCAGTGGGCCTGAAAACACGAGAGGAATCTCGATAATGGAGGCAACTCGTCGTTCGTCACGCCGTCGAGGCGCCACTCGCTGCCGGACCCGTCCGGTTTCTCTCGTTCTCTTTCTCTTTCTTTCTTTCTCTCTTTTCTCTCTCTCTCTCTCTCTCTCTCTCTTTCTTAATCGACGCGTTGAGAATAACAACAGAAGGAAAGTTTCGTGGTATTCTCTTACTACATATTACGAACGAGCGTGTAAATAGATATCCGTTGTGTATACATGTATCTCTCTCTCTCTCTCTCTCTCTCTCTCTTTCTCTCTTTCTCTCTCTTTTTCTCTTTCTCTCTTAAGATTTATATATATTATACCGTGAATCCGCGACAAAAGCGGAAAGAACGTTAAAATTCCATTTCTCGTAAAATTTACCCGCAAATGAAGTGACAGTTAAGGTAGGGTATGCGATTGCTTTGCGTATCCCCGCCGGTCGGTCGTCTGTCCAATGAAACACGCGAAAGCCACGCGAGTAAGCGAGCGAGCGAACGAGCGAGCCAGCGAGCGTGCGTTCGTGCGAACAATATATCCTCTCCTTACGACGGCCGGACGAGTACTGAGCGTCTCTCCTGGCTCGCGCGCTCTTCTTATCCCCTCCCCACCTACCACGCGACGAACCACGGACTCTACCGAATTATCATCACACGCTCTCTCGGCGTGGCGCGACGTTCGAAACTCGCGCACTCGATAACGTTACTCCTCTCTCGTCTCCCCACTCCCCTATCTACCAGTCTCCCCACCCAGACGCAACCCATCCCCATCCCCCTACCCCGTCGCCACTATTTTCTATTTCTCCTTTGCTCGTCTAAGAATAATGAATGTTTATTTATGAAAAAGGAGGAATGATGTTAAAATAGATCGATCGTAATCTCTTCTTTCTTTCTTTCTATTCGGATCGGATCGGATCGGATCTGATCGGATCGAATCGAATCGGATATGATCGGATATGATCGGATCGGATTGGATTGGATTTTTTCTCGTAATTTTTTGTTAAAATTTGTGTTTTCTTATTCTTTTTTTTTTTCTTTACCTCGATCTAATTCTTTAAGAAAGACAGAGAGAGAGAGAGAGAGAAAGAGACGAAATAAGAAAAAAGGAAAATCCTTAATAGCTTTATATGAATGCGATCGTCGTAAAATGGGAGGTCTTTAATCTCGAACAAACTACGTATACCTCTATCCCGTCCAGGAAATTAGTCGTGCCTCCGTGCGACGCTTATTATTTTTTTTTTTTCGCTTTCCAGTGAGATGAAACCAATGACGATAATGATAATGATGATGATAGCCCTTAATGGTAATAGTGATTTAAAGGGTAAATCGTGGAGAGGCGTGACGCATCCGGACTCGAATTATCGTTTATGCATCGTCGCCGTGCCGTTGCCAGCGAGAGTCATCATCGTTTCTCTCTTCGTCATCTCTGATCGTCTTCGTCTTCGTCTTCGTCTTCGTCTTCGTCTTCGTCTTCGTTTTCGTCTTCGTCTTCGTCTTCGTCTTCGTCTTCGTCTTCGTCTTCGTCTTCATCTTCGTCTTCTTCGTCTTCGTCGTCGAAGAGAATTTCGTCCGTCGCCTCGGCTTTTCTCGAAACGAACGAGATTTTATGACACGGACACGGTTTAGAAACGGATCGTTCTAAATTAACCGAATGGATCTGTTCTTACGGTCGAGTTTAAACCGAATATCTCGAAAATGACGGTAATAAATAAAACGTGACCCTTTATCTAATTCGTTCCATGTGATACATAGAAAACGCGCGCGCGCGCGCGTGTGTGTATATATATGTTTGTGTGTATCGAATATATGAGATTATTAAAAAGTATCGAAAGGAGATAGTTAGTCGTTTGGTGATATTATATCTGGTAAATTATTTAAATCGCTTTATTTAAAGAGAGCATATCGAACGAGTGGCACGGAAGTCGAGTGGCACCATCGCCCACGTGTTCTTTGCGATTTGCATAGCGCACAGCTTAAAAGTTATGAGATCATTATGGGACAACGTCCGTAAGCTTGACTCTCGTCGAGCTCTAATAAGGATATGGAAAAATTAATGGGGAAAGAAAAACGAGAATAGGAAAAGCGGATTTTTTTCTTCTCTTCTTCTTCTTTTTTTTTTTGAGAAACTACGAACTCGAAGAAGGACGACGAAGAGAAAAAATTAATGATAATATGTTCGACTGATTCAAACCAATCGAATTAGTATATATATATATATATATATATATATATATATATATATATATATATATATAGTATATATATATATATAGTATATATAGATATATATATATATAGTATATATATATATATATATATATATACTAATTCGATTGATTATATATATATATATATAGTATATATATATATATATATATATATATATACTAATTCGATTGATTATATATATATATATATATATGTATGTGTGTGTGTGTGTACTTGTGTTTGTGTATCAAGCAAATAAAGTCGATCTTAATAAATACGGCCAGACAACAATGTCCGTGAAAACTTACGAGAAAGAAAATAAACGATCTTTAAATACCAAATGTTCTACTCTACGAGCTTGGGCACCTGTTTCCGTTAGATTTCATATTTGATATCTCACAATTAAGCGTAAGGGAAAAATATGAAGACTCTCCGTTTAGATAAGATTTACGAATTAGATAAGGTTTACGAACGAAAATTTATTGCCGTACTCGTCGAAAAGAAGAATGTAAGGAAGAATGTAAGGAAGGAAAAAAAGAAAAAGCAAAAGAGAGAGAGAGAGAGAGAGAGAGAGAGGAGCAGAAAAAAAAACATCATTGAATTCCAACGTCTTCCTCGACAATAATAAATTATCGATTATCATCCAAACGATATTTGGCGGCCGGGATACGATATATTCGTTATGCACATACATACATACATACATACATACATACATACATACATACATACATGCATGCATGCATACATATATACATACATATATACGTACATACATACCGATATGAAAGTTTATTTACCGGATGATTTCAAAACTCGCGTTGCACCGCGCGATTCGCATTTCATCGCGATAAATATAAACTCGGAAAAATTTCACGCGTTGCTCCGAGTTTTCAATTTCGTATAAACAGGCGAGCGAGCGAACGAGCAAAAACGTTCGAATAAAGATTCTACCGAGTTCGTGTTGTTTGTCCAACGAGATCACCGATCGCATCCGTCGCGTGAAGAAATGTGCTTGCTCGTCGTCGTCGTCGTCGTCGTCGTCGTCGTCGTACGAGTGACGTAATCTCTTTCGGTGTGTGTCGACGATATTGAAAAAAAAATTTTTTCCAGCGAGAGATACCGAGTAGAAAACAAAGAAAAAAAAAGAAATAGATTGGTAGACGAGAGAGACAGAGAGAGAGAGAGAGAGAGAGAGAGAGAGAGTGTGTGTGTGTGAGAGAGAGAGAGAGAAAGAGAGATAGACGATAAAGACATTAAACGCTCTTGCTTTACCTATCATCGTCATCGTCATCATCATCTGGAACGGCCTCGAGAAGGTCGAACACTCGCACGGCAAAAGCAAACAATTTGAATCGCACTAAAAACGTGACGTTTGTTTGTACAACGGGTAGGTAGGTCTGTTCGATCTCGTTTAACGATATCGATGACGATTGTCAAGAGAGAGAGAGAGAGAGAGAGAGAGAGAGAGAGAGAGAGAGAGAGAGAGAGAGAAAATAATCGTTATTAATTACCTGAGAAATTAGGCAGGGAAAACAAAAGTGAACACTCTCAAGTATTCTAACCGTTTCTCATAGGGAAGGAAGAGAGAGAAGAGGAAGAAAAAAAAAAAAAAGAACAAGAAAAAAAAAGGTCAGAGGAAACGTAAAACACCCAAAAGAAAAAGAATTAACTTTAATCGGTCTCAAACTGTTTTCGCACAAACGTTAAAACCATAAAGGTATAACTCGAAACCTCTCGTGCGATTGATTCTATATATACAACATAAGAATCACGGCGGACGACACGTTATCGAAGCGTTCGCGCCGAACGCTCGACGGCGAATGCTCGTAACTGGAACGTCTCCGGCCTTCTAATATATATATATATATATATATATATATATATATATATATATATACACGCACAAACACATGTGTATACATATATATATATATACACATATATGCGCTCTCTCGAGGGGCCGGCTGCGCACGGCTTCGCCCGGCGCTGCCTTAGTCCGTCGTGCACTACAAGGTGACTGCCGTGTTAACAGGTAAGCACGCTCCGATGCGTCGAGAGAGCCGTGTCTTGCTATGCTGTACTATTCTTTACTTTTCTCTCTCTCTCTCTCACTCTCTCTCTCTCTCTCTCTCTCTTGCGCTCTCCTAGCACGACCGAGGATACCTCTCCTATGCGTTCCTTTCCTCGAATACGGACTCGAATAAAAGAGTCTACTAGCTTCGAGTACCGTAAACCTATACATACATACATACATATATACATAGATACATACATACGTGTGTGTGTGTGTGTGTGTGTGTGTATTTGTTATTACTAAAATCGACCTTTGTGATGACTCGTAACTAATAATACCTTAGGTATGAATTTTCTCTTTAAAACCAAATAATGAACAAACAGATCATCTTTAGACTTGTACGTTATTTGTTATTTTCGGATATTACTTTTGTCCATTAAAGGACGTTTAGATCGTTCGTATAACCGATAATATTCGTGCGATATCCGTTAACGGACAAATTACACACAGAGAGAGAGAAAGAGAGAGAGAGAGAGAGAGAGAGAGAGAGAGAGGAAGAGAGAGAGAACGTCCATGTAAGTTTTCACGAACGCAGATCGATGTATTGGTTAATATATAAATCTTCTTCGTTGTTAAAAGGACAGAGTTAAAGTAGTGTGCGTTTTAACATAGTTGAAAGCCTAACGCGCTTCCCTTTGGGAACGTTCTCCATGTATATACGGTAAATTGTGTACTCCCCTCGACACGGCCGAATCATAAGTTTATAAATCTTAACTCGCTAATAAATCATACGAGTTTATGATCCTCCGTGTTAACGTGCAAGCGCGACCCTATGAACCATACCCGATGCGTATTTCCTCTTGCGGTGTTGCGTGAGTTGGCTATTCTACGAGAAGAACCTAAACTCCCGACGCGTTATTATTCGTATAGAGAGGTATAATATACCTTCCAATAAGATGGACTATATATATATTTATATATATGTATATGTATGTATGTGTTTATATATATATATATGTATGTATGTATGTATGTATGTATGTATGTATGTATGTATGTATGTATGTATGTATGTATGTATGTATGTATGTATGTATGTATGTATGTATGTATGTATGTATGTATGTATGTATGTATGTATGTATGTATAGTAATGAAGAGTAACTTGATAATCGTATAAACAATTTTATAAGAAACGAAATATCGTTCTAAGTACGTTATCAACCGATATCAATACATAGAATAGCTGTTTATTTCCACTGGAAACTAACTTTCGATGGTGTAGTAACACGTTGCCATAACTACCGTGGAAAACAAGATGTAGTAGGCCTTCCATGTCGATTTCAGGCGTAGTTTTTTAACATGGTCACCGAAGAAACGGATCTAATTACTGTGCCGAAGCCAGAGAAAAAGTCTTTATTGGAGAAGTATGAAATACCATTGGACAATCTATCGTACGAATATATCGCAAAATGTACAAATGGCAAGACCTTGGAACGTATCGTTATAATACTCAGGTTTGTCACGATAATAAAGATGAAGTAATAATAAAAGATAGAAATTATGTTATTAAACAATTAATATTATTGATTGGTTTATTTCGTTAATGGGATATTATATATTAGATCCGGTGAGGAAGGTATCTATCCAGATTTAACGAGACACGCCGAAGAACGTTTAACGATAATAAAACCGAACAGTATAGTATTACGAAAGACATTACCAGTACTCACCCGTAAAATGTTGCTACCGGACGAATGCAGGGAACTTGATAATGATATTAATGATTGGGCTCGTGAAATGCATTGTCGAGAGAGGGATTTGAACGATGGGAAAGCGACTCTCACGGATGATCCTTCACTTATCCCAGAAATTAGACATACCGAAGAGATTTCTACGATGGTAGAACGATTGGCTAAAATAATACAAATAATTTTTATCAGATATATATATATATATATATATATATATATATATATATATATTCATCTGTAACAATTATGCGATATCTTATATGAATAATAAATTTTTTTTCGATAGAAAAAAGATAACAAGGAAAAACGCGAGACCAATCGAAAATCCAAACGAATAGCGTCCTGCGATTATGCTGCTTGGGACAAGTACGACGTTGACACGGAAATAAATAGGATAGATTTGCAGGATGAGAGAAAACAGATCGAAGCTAAGGAGATCCAACGAAGACAGAAAGATATGGAAAAGAAAAGGAGAGAAAATTCTAAGGAAATCGTACTGAACAAATGTAAGGAAAAATATTCGATTGCTCAAAGAATAGAGCGTAAGATTATAAATAAATTGTTTATCGCGATAAAATGATACTTACGGCTATATAATATGATACGTGAATATTATTTGTCATTTATAAATTATTAACGCAATAATTAACAACATAATCGAATATTTATAACGATTTATTATTATTATTATTATTATTATTATTATTATTTATATGTAATAATTATTATTATTAATTATTACTATTTCTTTTTAGCTTCGTTTACTGGAACAGAAATAGACGTGATCGCTGAGCAAGAAAGAAAAAAGGGAAACGAAGCTTTCAGAATTGGCGATTATGTCGAGGCATTACGATTTTATGACTCCAGTATCGCGATAAATTCATGCCCAATGGCTTATAATAATCGAGCTATGACACGTAAGAAAATTAATTAATAATATTATTCAGATTAAATTATACTTACGTTAGGAAATATATAAAGAAAGAGTAAGCACACGTTTAACATGCTATATTCAGTCATTAAGTTACAGCGTTACGAAGATGCACTCAACAATTGCAATGTTGTACTTTCCGAGGATGAGAAGAATATTAAAGCACTCCTTCGACGTGCATTGTGTTTCGAAAATTTGGAAAAAAAACAAAAAGTACGTCAGATTCGAACACGCAAAATCGATCAATATGATATCAATTACATTATGCTATGAGGTCGTCTCCGATGTGTCGCGCTTTGTTTAAATTAATAAAACGATACAACAAAAAACATTTTTAATTTCAAAGTCGCTTCGAAGGTATTATGTCAACATGAGCCGGTGATTATGAAAATGGTTCTGGCAAAAATAAGCAAAATATATATACATATATATATATATATATATATATATATATATATATACATATATATATATATAAATATATTATATAGAAAAAATTAAATCGGAGTTGGCCAGGAACAAATTAAAAGTAGTAAAATAATTATATTTCAAAGGATTAATGAAACGAGAGAAAAATATATATAATATTTTTTTCTTTTTATTTTTTATAAATAAATAAACAGGCTCTAACCGATTACGAGACGATCCTGAAGTTAGAACCGACAAACAGGACAGCCATTGCTGGAATCAATAAATTAAGAAAACCTTGCGAATCTAAAAGAGTTAGGTAAGTAATAAAACCGATAACTCCTTTACGTTGACGTAAATACATACATGCATATTTGTATAAATTTTCGTTTACAATTATACAGAATGAAAATCGAAGAAGAAACGCCTTCGAGCGAAATTGCGAAGGTCGTCGGAGGCGAGGGTGATACTGAAAAAATAAATATCCTTAAAAAGTGTTCCTCAAGGTCATCCAATAAGAAGATTGAAAATATTATTGAAAATAATATATGTGTTTGTGAGAGAGGACCAGGGCCGTCTCATAGTAACAGGCCTTTACCGCATATCAGAGAAAATTATTGTCTTCCAAACGAAAGTAAAAAGATATTATCAAATTACAACGAGATTAATCTTGGGTTAACGAATATTAATTTATCTTCTTCGAGCAATGCTGCGTCAAACGAATTAAATTCGATTTTAATTGGCCAAAAGTCGAAACCTGTAAAACATAATAAACAAAAATCAATTTTTTCATGTAAAACGAGAAATACCCCTGGAGTCGTCATAGAGGAGATACCGAACGATCAGTCGTATAAGAAAGAAATTAAATCTATCGTTAAGAAGGATAACGGGGAAATAAAAAATAATCGTAATGCAACGAACGAAAAGAAATCTGATTCGTTGAAGAAAACAATCGAGGTCGAAAGAAAATATAACGATGATCGAACGTCTCGAAAGAAAGATGAAACCTTTATGGTAAACTATTCGATGAAACAGTATGTCGTCATTTAATAGATTATATCTTCGATATAATTTGTAATTATATTTTTTTTAGAATTTGGAGAATATTTCGAGCCCGTACGAATTTCTTCGTGCGTGGCAATCTTTAAAGGATGATTATGATTTAAAAATACATGCTCGACTTTTACGAGCATTAAAATTCGAAAATCTCAGCACAGGTATATATATATATACATATGTGCACACCTATGTACGTGCAACTTCCAATTATATATGATATATAATACGTGTATGATCTAATCATAAAATATTTTAGTCATAGGTAACAAACTCGATGGAAATATGTTCAGTTTGATATTACGTTGTTTGGAACAACATTTTTCTAAGTCCGAAGATATCGAACTACTTGTACGTTACTTGAAGTCAATTAGTCAATTAAATCGATTTTCTATTGTAAAAATGTTTATGGATAATAATGATAAGAAAGGTAACGATAATACGACGATCCAATATTCTTGTTCTCGTCGAATGTATAAGACAAAAAAAAATTAATTTCTCTTCCCTTTTTTTTTTTTTACTTTACAGCTTTATCGAATATATTCCAATTTTTAGAGGATCAAGGATCTAAGGAGGTACCAGTCTTACGTGAAGTTTATATTTAAAACTATGTAAATCATATTTAATATTAAATTAAATTTAACATTTTAAAATTGATAAAAAAAAGAACGAATTTGTATATTTTTTTTTTTATATCTTCCATCATCGAGCGTTATCGTTTGATCGTAAAAATTGTTTACTTATCGTTTTTATCATTACTATTATTAAAACGATGAACAGTCCGTCTAATGATAGAAAAGAAAAAAATTATCAATAATTTTTCTAATCGTTCGTAGATAACTCGATGACGTAATAAACGTCGCCGGTGTCATCGAAAAATATTAACAAAGAATAATAACGATGAAACATTTGCACGAAAAAGAAAAGTCAGGTCCAATATCATAGGAATATGGAAATAACTATAACTGATACCGAACAAGATATATATCAAAAAAATTTTACAAAAAAAAAAATAAAGAAAAATTAATAATAATAGAACGAATAAAAGATTTGTTGGCGAATAAAATTATTACGAATTTCTCGAACGCTACACAATATCGAATAGAAAATGGCGCGCTTATTACGTAGATACACTGGTGGACAAATGTAAAGCTATATAAAACTAGCGACGCGTAACGTGCCAGCCAATAGAAACGTTCGTATTCGAATGTAACGTACGATTTCATTGGTCGAGTCTACTCCTCTTGTTACACGTAAATGCATGTTGATTATTTTCCCTTCCTAACATCATTTTACATATATATACATAAATAAATAAATATATATATATATACCCGCTTTTAAAAATTACAAAGTTATTTAGAAAATGATGACTCGAATAGTTATCGAAAAGAAAAAAGAAAAAAATCGATATAAGCGAGTAATTCAAACGAATGATTTCAAATGTACCCCCAAACGTGAAACGTACGAATCAAATTTATTATTAATATATTAGATAGATATTGTTCGGAATGATAAGAGATACGAACTTTGAACTTCAATAGATGAAAAATAATAATATTAAAAAGAAAAAAAGAATAAACTCATAGATTCGTTTCTTGGAAATGTTCGATAATATCGATCTTTCGTATTTATTTCGAAATTGTTTAATTTTCTTGGAAATGTTTTCATGATAGATGATTGAAAATGGTAATAAATATGTGAAACGTTTCATCTAACAATTGTTATATATCTTAAATCTCGAGATATGAATACGAACGGATGTAGTCAAGGATGCATAAAGAAACATAGGAAATATCTTCGGCATTATTGTAACGGCTTACGGTATTGTCGATAAGACAATTTCTTAATCGTACGAATAAACAATTATCATCTTCTTATATCTGACCGAATAGATTTAATAAAATAAAATAATAATAATAATAATAAAATACGTGTAAGATATTCGATCGAGGATTATTCTCTACTAGATATAATATATATATATATATAATACACACACGCATACACATCTTCTATATATATATGTATATATATATACACACACAAACATATATATATATATATAACCCGTGTTCTCGAGTTTCTACCGTCCAGAGGACGCCATTATACACGTGTTATAACGGGTGGACAGTCTGATTCCGTTAGCACATCCGGACTCCGTGACTTTAGCCCTTCGAACCGTCGTGTACTCTTCCGTTCGAGCAGCTTGTGACATTTTTTTCTGTTGCTACAAGATGTTTACTTGCATTGACCGTGCGTATTTTGATGAAGATCCGGACAATTCCACGTGTAAAATCGCCATGAATCTGAGAAGGAGGCAACAGTAACTGGAAGGTACGTGGGGCCAGCACAGAGGACGGGCGTCCTCCGTTGGTGTGTTTATAGCCTGCAAACCCTGACATAGCAATGGCGTACTGTCGCTGTTAAGGCCGTGCCAACAAAATCCCTCCTCGGCTTTCCTCCTTACGAGGGAATAATCAAACGAAGATATATAAAACATCTCGGATCGTTGGAATACGTGCCACTTACCGGCACGAATTAGGACACCTTCTTCCTTTAACGAAGCATTTTGTGATAGTTTTCCACGATGAGAAGTGTGATTTGCGCGGTGAAGTGTCTCGGTATTTCCCCAGTGGCGGAATGACCGCCGATCGCCGAGCGGCACGCCATCCTACCGCGGCCGAGCTCTAAATCGTAAAGGGGAACCGAGGATGTGAGTTAAGACGGAATCGCGCCTATTTTCTATTTTATCGTATTCTTCCTCCATTAAATTCGCGCCTCTCCTTTCTCTCTCTCTCTCTCTCTCTCTCTCTCTCTCTCTCTCTCTTTCTCTCTTTCTCTGTATCTATCTCCCTTTTACTCTCTCTCTCCCCCTCCCTCCCTCTCCCTCTCCCTCTCCCTCCCTCCCTCCTCCCTCTCTCTTCCTTTTTTTCCTCTTTCTTTCTCTTTAGTTTTCCTTTACGGTTTATCTGTGAATTTTTTTTTGTTCTATGAAATTTGTTCAAATTATTATAAAAGAAAAAAACAAGAAAAAAAAAATAATTTGAGAATCATTTATGACACGTAATATACAAGTGGATCGTTTGTATTACGTTTATATATATATATATATATATATATATATATATATGTATATATGTATATATGTATATATGTATATATATATATATATATATTCATTTGATATTACACGACTCCGAATTTATCTCGACATCGTTATTTGTCTTAGAAAATTAGTCTCCATGAGATATTAATTTTGCTCCGAGCAATTAATTCTCCTGGTACTGGTTCTTGCCTGTATGTTCTAAGTTGTGTGTGCATCGTATGTCTTTATATTTATAAAACTTTCTTATAATTATTCTGTATCTAAATGTCTGTTTCATTGATAATTATTTAGAGAATTAAATATCTCTTTTCGTATTTTCCATTATGTCAACGTAAGACAGAATATTCTGTCCGGGCAAACAAAGAATTTCAAAGTAATTTTAATCTGTTTATTTTTGACGTATGTGCGTGTATATATATATATATATACACGCATATAAATTTGTGATATTATTTAAATGATATACTGTTTTACTGAACATAATAAGGTAGATAACATTGTAGTTATGATAATATTAAATGATAACTTTTTAAGGAAAATATGTATATATATAAACGCACATACATTATTTTTCATTCTTAAAGCTAAATATCTATTAATTTTTTACAGAGTAGACTTAGTTTTAATCCTTTGACTCTATAGGTACCCATAGCACTTTGACTCCTGTAAAGGTGTCATGGACGATGAAGAGGCGAGGAGGAAATGGAGCTGGATGATGCCTCTGATGGTGAAGATGAAGATGAAGAGACTACAGGAATTCCTGCTTCACCAGCAAATTCAGATCAATTGCTGGGTTCAGCTCCTTCCCTTGGTAACCGTTAGTATCCAGACAAAAATATATATATATTTTGTATTATTTTTGTAGTCTATATATTTCATGTGTTCGTAATAAACTGTACATTCCATTACAGTTACTCCTGAAGAAGCATTTCCTGACCCTTTGCGATACCAAAAGTTTCCACTGCCTGGTGGCAAGCCACTAAGTATAAGGCGTGGTCCAGGAAGACCAAGAAAAGAACGTCCATATGGTATCACTCGTGGCGGAGGTACTCGTAGATCTTTTGGTAGAGGTACAACAAGGGGTAAAGGGTAAGTATTTTGCAAAAAGAAAAAGAAAGTGTTATTATTCATTTAAAATAATATTTTCGTGTTTAGTCGATAGATCTAGAATATCTTATGAAAAATTTTGCTTTCTAGGCTTGGGTATATGAGGGGTATACCACGTAGGACAAAAAGTAAAGATGATGATACCCATTCCGAATCTCCAAGTCCTCTTCGTATCAGTGAAGAAAGCACGCCTGATGGGGAAGGGTTAAGCACAGAAAGATCTATGCCTGCCCCAGAGGAACCACCATATTTCCCAGAACAATGGTAACTATACTTATAAATTTGTTTATATAAATCTGTTTTATTTGTATATATTGTAATAATTAATAATAAATATGGAAATTAATTGTTAACAAATAAACAACGATATTATTAGGCCAGGAAAAGTTTGTGCTCTATGCAATTTGAGTGAACGAAGTCAGTTGGGTCAAGGCGAATTAGTAAGATTATCATGCCCCGAAGGTTTCACTCCTGAGAAAAATACAAATCGGGAAGAGACGTCTGAACAACTCATGGATGTTTCTGCCGGTGATAAAAGTCCCCGCGCAGTAGGTCCAGGCGCTGTTACCTGTCGTAGGCAAAAGAGTTTGGCTAAGTGCAGGTATAATATTAAGTTTGGACAAAAATATTAATTTTCTGAATTGATACTTATTATTTCATATGCATGATATGTTTAGAAATACTAGTCTTACCAACTTTACGGAACCAGTGGAGGAATTAACTATAGTTGGATTTTTGGAAGAGCCAGAAATAGGAATATTATTTGAACAAACAGGGCATTATTATGTTCATCAGTCTTGCGCGATCTGGTCGAGTAACAACCAGGATCTCGTGACTGATCTAATTAGCCCTGCGATAATCCAAGCTTCATCTCGGCGGTGTGCTTATTGTTCTCATTACGGAGCTGGTATTGCTTGTAAAGTACGTATTTTGCAATTTTATTAATTATCTACAATGAAACAATGATAAATATATATATTCTCTTCGATTCAACAGGTGGCATCGTGCAATCGTTATTTTCATTTACCTTGTGCTGCAGCTTCGAGTTGTTTCCAAGATACAAAAACTTTATCACTTTTTTGTAGCCAACATTTGGGACAAGTTCCATTATTGTGTAAGTTGTTCGTTAGCTAAGTATATTGTAGTAAATATATATATATATATATATAAACCGTATATATTGTAGATTAATAAGTAATAAATACTAAAATTTTTTTATGTTTTGCTTTAGTAAACGGTGATGTCACTTGTATGCAGTGTTTTGGAATGGGAGATGTTTCTAACTTAGTAATGTGCTCTATATGTGGACAACATTATCATGGTAGTTGTGTCGGTTTAGCACTTCAGCCCGGAGTACGTGCTGGTTGGCAATGCGTAACTTGTCGTGTCTGTCAAGTTTGTCGCCAACCAGAAGATGTATCAAAAGTAATGTTATGCGAGAGGTGCGATAAAGCGTATCATCCTGGTTGTTTACGACCGATTGTTACATCGATACCTAAATATGGTTGGAAGTGCAAATGTTGTAGAGTATGTACGGATTGTGGTTCGCGTACGCCCGGCGCAGGATTATCATCGCGTTGGCATTCTCATTACACTGTTTGTGACTCGTGTTACCAACAAAGGAACAAGGGTTTTTCTTGTCCACTTTGCAGAAAAGCATATCGAGCAGCTGCATATAGAGAAATGGTACAGTGCAGTGCGTGTAAAAAATTTGTTCATGGTACCTGTGATCCAGAGGCTGACCCATTGACTTATCAGCATCGCAAGGAAACCAAACCTGATTATGAATATATTTGCCTTCATTGTAAAAATATGGCTATTGTAAAAAGAAAGGACAATGTTGATGATTATACAGGTGACTTTAGTCTCAGTGCTTCGCAAGAAAGCTTATACGGAGATGGAGATTCATCAGAGGTCGATTATCAAGGAAGTTCAGAGGAGGCATTATATTCCATTGGTCTTGGAAAAGGGAAACCCTTCTGTGCGTCTAAAATCGCTAAAAAGAGATTGGGCCTGGGAGGAGCCATGATAGGTCGACCGAAAGGCATGGGTAAACTGGGGTACCAAAAACGTCAGAAAATGAATGAATTTGGTAGAAAAAGAGGTCCCAAAGCCAAGATGAGAGGTATTTTTGGAGTACCAGGGGTAGGATTGCAGGTAAACAAACTTGCTTCTCTCTCTCTCTCTCTCTGTTTTAATAAATATTAGAGTATATAACAAAAAATTATGTTTATGTTCGTTGTGTTAATTCTTTCTTTTTTTTTTCTCTCTCTTTTTGCATAATTTCAGAGACCGAGTTCAGATTCTTTTTCAAAGGAAGATGAGCCAGGCGTAGAAAACAGATTAGTATTATGCTCTGCAAAAGATAAATTTGTATTAACTCAAGATATTTGTGTTATGTGCGGTGCGATAGGAACTGACCAGGAAGGATGTTTAATTGCATGTGCACAATGTGGACAATGCTACCATCCTTACTGCGCTAATGTTAAAGTTACTAAGGTAATATTACAAAAAGGTTGGCGGTGCCTTGATTGTACAGTATGCGAAGGTTGCGGCGAAAGGAATGACGAAGGTCGCTTAATATTATGCGACGATTGTGATATCAGTTATCATATCTATTGTATGGATCCACCGTTAGATTATGTGCCTCATGGAACATGGAAATGTAAGTGGTGTGCACAGTGCCAAACATGTGGTTCAAATGATCCAGGATTTAACAGCAGCTGGCAAAAAAATTATACTCAATGTGGTCCATGCGCTTCTCATACCGCATGCATATCTTGTCAAGAAGCATATAACGAGGGCGATCTTATAATACAGTGCATTCAGTGTGAGAGATGGTTACATTGTGCATGCGATTCCATTAAATCGGAAGCAGATGCAGAAAAATGTGCCGAGGAAGGATATATTTGTATACTTTGTCGTCCGAGAGACATACTCCCGCCACATCTTTTGTGTAACCAATCTAAGCTCCAACCAAACAAATATTCCCGTTCGCCACCTCCAACTGTGCGAAGCCCTGAATTATACAAACCGTCTTCTCAACAGTATTTAGTAGATGGTGTATATTTATCCGAGGCCGGTATGAATCACATTAAATCTTTAACGTCGGAACATCAACAAACGAGGAAAAAAAGAAGAAAAATGCTTCCCTTGATAGATAAAGAGGCAGACATTATGGCGACAATAGAATCTGTTGTGGCCGGCGGTAGTTTAGACAATTCCTTAGAGGATAATGGAAAATTGGATCTAGTAGATGTTAAGGATGAACCCACCGAGGTACTTAAAGAAGGTATGGTATGGACACCACGTGGAGATCAGCCGCCACCGGAAGGATTCAGTATTTATACGACTGAAAATGGGATACCGGTTTTAAGACGCAAACGCCAGCGTAACTTACAAAAGCTTGGGATTGGCGGATTCATTGTCAGAATAAGGGGTACGCGTAAGGATAAAGAGGAGGAGGGGGATCCTGAAAAAATAGCAGCGGATTCAGTAATAGGGATGGCAGACGACAAACCACGTAGAAAACCACAGAGGCGAAAACCAAAGACAAAATTATCCGAATGTTTTCCACTCTATATGCAAGAGGCATTCTTTGGCAAAGACCTTATGGATACTACCAAAGATAAAGATCTTGAAAGTAGTAGCGAGTCCGATGGTGAACGAAACGTATCTGCTAATGCGGATACCATTCAATTGTCGCAAGACGAATTGAAAGCGATGGAACAGGTTAAGGCTAAGCAGGAAAAGGAGGAAGATAATAAATTGCCTGTAGAACAGCCAATAAAACGGGAAGAAATGATGGAGGATGATGGCAGCGACACCGAAGCGCTTGGTGATATATTACCAATTTCCGGTGACATACTTGATAGTGAACTTGTTAATACTATTATGAATGAGCCGGATGAGGAATTGGCTAAAGCCAGTGAGGCTTTAGACGAATTAGATGATACGCAAGGTACCACTAAGGATGAGTTAACGGACATTCTTAGTCCACATTTCAATTTGGAATCAATGGTCAGAGATATTGGTACGTATTAGCTACATGGATATATGATTAAAATACATAAATAAATTAAAAAAGAAAAAAAATGAGAAACTTAATCTTTATACGTTCGTATAATAGGTTTACCTAATATGGATAGTAAAGATATCGAAGAAATATTCAAAGGAGTTCTTACGGATGAGTCGCAGGAGTCGCAAGAATCATCAGTGTTTTCTGTACAAGCTCAACCTCCACATCCATCATCTTCCACGACACCACTTGTTTCACCTTCACCACATCCTGGTAAAAAAAGAAAAAACGAAACATATTATCATCATCCAAATAATTTTAATAAGAGATATAATTATTAACCAAACATTTATGTGATCATTTATAAAGGTATACAAACGGCTTTACCTCTTGCAAGACCGCAAGTACCTGGTACGTTACCTCCAGTTGGGCAATCAAATTTGAATTCTCCTATGAGTTTTCCACCACCGTCCCCGTATCATTCGGAATATAGCAAGTATGTTAATTTAATTTCTATTATTTTTACATTTTAAAACAAATTTAAAACTTACTTTTACATTTAAACTAATGAAACGTTTTGAAAAAAAGAAAAAAAAAAGAGAGAGAAAACAATCTTATCGGGTTTACTCAGTATTTGAAATTTGTTACTTTACAGTAGTCCACAATTTAGCCCGGCGTTCTCAGAACCGCCAAGTCCTTGGGTAAATCCCGAGGATGAAGGGAGTGCTCCAGTGAGTGGTGCAGCGATATCGTACAACCAAAGAAGTAATCTTAAAATGGAGGCTGATGAGGCATTGGGTACTGGGGCAACAATATCTTCAGTACTTTATGCCAATATTAATCATCCGGAATGGAAGACGGAGTATCCAGGTAATAAGGAAAATTTATTAAGCCCCCATTATTAATATTTAATAAAATATTAAGGCAATATGTAAATAATATTATTATACGTTTCATGTATTATTTCCAGCGTGGTCTGAAAGGTGTAAACAAATTTTAAAAAAGTGGCGTGCTCTACCTAACGAAAAGAAAGCTCCTTATCTAACTCAAGCACGAGATAACAGGGCGGCAATTCGTATGAAGAAAACACAACAGGTAAGAATAATTTCTTTCATTTCATATCGCGCGGTGCAAAGTTAGAAAAGAGAGCGTGACATTTTCGTGAAACGTATAGGTTTTCATTTTAAATGGTGTTTTGTGCTAACATATAAATTACGACTAACAAGCTTATTCTTTGCATCTCATCGCAAATACATATATTAATATATTGAGTATATAATTACACTTCCGATAAACTTATATACGAATATATATATACATATATATAATATATACACATATATATCATATATTCAGCCTTACAGTAATATCTTAATAATTTATATATTTATTATATATATATATATATATATATACACACACACATAATGAAATATAATACATATATATACATAATGAAATTAAATACAACAAGATGAGATGTTGTGCCTTGTTTCATAATACGACTTACTAATTTTGCAATAACTTTACATGGGTATATTATATCTGATATATTTTCTTTTATTGTTATTATAAATGTAATTGTCTAATCCCATGTGCATTATCAAAGTGCAAGATCATAGAAATTTAATATATTAATTTATCTAACAAAACATTATCTCTTTCTCTCTGTCTCTGTCTCTCTCTCTCTCTCTCTCTCTCTCTCTCTCTCTCTCTCTCTCTCTCTCTCTCTCTCTCTCTCTCTCGCCGATTCGGATAATCATTGAAATCGAAAATTTTCCCATATTATAGGAGTACTTATATTGTCTATAGATCCTGCTAATAGTTTCCCCAAAGATTCCTGTCAACCACGCAGAGTTGAAATTTCTATTATTACCCTGTATGATGTGTCTTGGAAGTATATAAACCATGAGTAACTGTAACGTAAAAAGTGTGTGAACGTGGCACCCCTTGAACCGACAGATATCCAAGGAAATACCAAGCACGACCCCAGTCACTGCATCAAGCGCACCTACCATCATCACCAAACCTGTCACTGCTATGACATCAGCTCAAGTTTCTCCAGTAGTAGCTATGGCCTCCAACCAAAGGCAAATTGGACTTTTGACTTCAGTGAGCAGTGAAAAGCCGCAAGAAAAGAGTGGAATGTCCGTATCTGCAACAGGAGTGACGGTGCCAACGGGTAGCAGTAATCATCATGCGGAGGTGTGTGCGGTGCAGGGACCGCCGAAGCAGCTAACATCTATTTCCCCAAGTCCTTCGCCAACCTCCACAACCCCATCTTCTTCACCCAGACCCAGTTCTGTCAATTCTATCAGTTCCATTAACAGCCTGGCGCACCAAGAGATTACGGGTGGCCAGGCTAGAGTAGCTCAGTCGCCAGCCACGCCTTGCACATCAGCAACTGCTTCTTCTTACTGCAACACGGGCGCCGGTGAAGGGCAGCATCAAACGTCACCATCCCAACAACGTCCTACACCCTCTCATATTACGATCAGTACCAGTACTGTCTCTAACAGTCTGGCTATTCCTCAGGCATCCCCCACTGCTAACGTGATGGTGGGGGCAACTCCTGCCCGCCAATTATCCTCGGTAGACCACCAGATTAGAGTGCTCACCCCATCTGAAATCATGCGCACCCTCCCCTCCTTGAGCCAGGAGCACTACGATCCGCCACCCACTGCAATTATTCACACTGTACCTGTACAGACCCCGGCTATGGTGAGCCACCTATTCTGTGCCTCTATAGTGTCTTGCCTTGTGCCACGTATCTGATCGAGACTTAGTGTTCTTTATGTTTTTTTTCTTTTTTTCTTTTTTTTTTTATACCCCACTTTTTTCTTCACATATACATATATATACACATATATATATGTTTATTGGATTTTTTTTTTTTTTTTTTTAATTGTTTTTTATCAATTTTTTGTTTTGTTTTGTTGTTTTCCTTTTAGAGCAAAGATATGAAGAACAATCATACAGATTTATTTTGCAATATAATTGTACGTTCGTTGATTATAAGTGTACCGTTATACCATAGCCCTGAAATATTATATTTAATTCTGGAAGTTGGTGTAATCTATAATTACATAAACACCGAAATATTTCAGGACATTGGTTACATTCGAATAGAATCACACTTTGATGTTGCATTATTATAGTTCTTGATATGAGATTCAATTTTTTTCGTCGTTTAGTTGGAATGAACAAAACTTCGATATTTCATGTGCAAACGATCTGTTTCTTTTGTATGGCCATGATATTTACCCACAATAATTGTAAGTTTGAATATTTCAAATTTTTCTTTGTTTTTATTTATTTATTTATTCTTTTTTTTAATTTAAAACAATTTTTTTTTTTTTTTTTTTTTTTTTAATCTTTTTTATTTATAACTTATATATATATATATCTCAAATCATTTGGCATGTTAAAGGCATCCATTTACGTTTCTTTTTCTTCCCTTTTCCTTAATGTCATATCGAATCCTTTTTTACTATGTATTCCACAACAAAAAAAAATCAACACCCATTATGTCCCTCATTATGTAGTAAAATGTTAAGCTTTTTACGAACATCGTTAAAAGGTTTTTAGTAGATATATGTTGTTATATGTTGTAGAATTGTTTGTTCGTACAATATTTACACATTTATTATACTAATTGTTTTTACTACCTATACTTTCAGATATTTTTACCGATTATTTATATTGGAATTTTTTTTGCATTATATCAAAGACTTTTTCTTTGTTCGTTTGTTTGTTTGTTTTTTCTTCCTGTTTATTATTATCATTTTTTTTTTTTTTTTTTTTTTTTTTTTACAGTAACATGAACTAGTCATGAAGGAAATTATTTAAGTGAAGGATACCATTAATACATATTTGTAACTTATATAGGTTGATACATTGCATTCTTAAAGTTATTTGAGAAAAGTCTACTTACATTTGGTAAAACTAATTTCTGATCTCTCAAGTCTAATGTCTTGAAGGATAATTAAGAAACAAAAAAAAAGTACAATAGATATTTCATCGCTTTATTTTAATACCGTTTTCAATTATAAATTATTAACATTTATTTAACATTTATGTATTTTATATTTTACAAATTTATTATAGCTGTAAACTCATTTTGTATTACGCTTATTTTATTTATTGAAATAATTTTCCTTTGTTAATCTTTTTAATTTTTTGTGCATGAGTAATATTCATAAAAGATCTGCGATGATGAGAAAGTTCGTGATTGTTTTATTTTAACATAATGAACTTTCAATATAAATGGAGTATGAAAATATTTTTTTTAGATGGTGGCTGGTTGTTCCTAATAAGTTGCACATGTGGAAATAAGGTCTTGTTGATAAATTTAATTTTTAGTATCATGCCAGTATGTTTTTGTGAATGTTGTAATAAAACATTTTGGCTGATTGTCATTAATGCCTTGTACTTTATATTGTTCCAAAAATTGATTTGGTTAATAGGTCATTATATCCTAAAAATAATACTATTACATTTGTAATTAATAATTCCATATAAATAACAATTAATATTATATATTATTCTTTCATAAAACGAAATTCATTCAATTCTATTTATACATTGGTTTTTTTTTGTTTTTTTTTTTTTTTGTTTTGTTTCTTTTTCCTTTTTTTTTTTTTTGTATTCATCCAAGAAGGATATAATGATCTTTTTTTATATATTTATCGTGTTTTTAACAAATTGTTTTTTAACAGGAACAAGAAAGACTTTCCAACAGAGACCGTTCTAGTAGAGAAGCAGAACAGGAACGACAGTGGAAACAACTGCAAGCTCTACGTCAGCAACAAGCACAGATCCAACAACAAGTAATTCAAGAACAACGTGTACATGGTATATACATTATTACATATTGTACAATTGATATGTATAAATATAATATATCTATATTATAATATTTGGGAATTTCTATAACAGCTATAGCCAGAGTGCATAGACAAATAAGCGAAGACAACACATCACAATTAAGTACTGATAATCCAACAGGATTAACGACACAACTACAAGTCTCAACATCACAGGTACACATTCACACGCTAATTATTGCTTATTCATGATACTTCATCGATATTTTTACTTATGATATTTTTTTTTAGGAGGGAAATCATTTAGGGCCACTTGCATCCCCATCCCCCGGATCACGTGGTACCTTTGCAGCACCCCCGGTTAAAGTAACAAGAGGGGTAGCCCCGCCAAGTCCACACCAAGGTATACCACGCTTACCGGCTCAACCTTGTGGAACAGTTACACGTCCAGTTGGAACAGTGGTCAGGCCAGGGCTGCCAAATAATTTCACGCAACCACCTTCTCCGTTCTCACCTCAGGCTCCACAATCTCCCCATGATTTTCCTCAATCCCCTGCGTCCTCTCAGTCTCAAGATCATTTTCAACGCTTCGATACGAACGAAGCTTACTCTCAGGCTTCCCAAACACCCAGGTCACAAATATCTGGTACATCTTCATATTCTACATCGCCAAGAAATGAAGTGTTCTCGCAACCACCAGGTACACCAAGACCAATGTTTAATCCACCCACACCACGACCCACTACTCATGTATATGCTCCATCTCGTACTCCTGATCCTTATAGTAATCAACCACCAACACCATCACCCGTTCCAAATTATCCCTCACCAAGATCCGAATCTCGGCAAGAATCACAACAGCAAGAAGTATTCAATCAACAGCCAGAAGTTAACAGGCAATTGCGCGATCTACTACAAAGGCAACAGTTTAATAAGAAAATTGAATCTGTTAATGCTTCTTGGAATCCAGGTAAATTGTAACACCGCGTATTAAAATTACATACGCTTTATTACTAGTCTTTGATTACAAATTTTTTTTATCGTCCTTCATGCGTTTATTTTAAAGATGGACAAAATAATTCTGACGGAAATCAGGGACAATTTGAAACAGGTCACGTCCAAATTCCACAACATACTCAATCCAATAATAATAGTGGGGAGGGTACATTTAGGCATCCACTTCCACCAAGTGTCGTAAGACCAAGGATGCCACTTCAACCGAATGTTTTAATAAGAAATTCAATAGGTATGATTTCAAATGTTATCGAAGAGATAGAAACAAAAAATATAATAATAATAATAATAATAATAATAATAATTTAATCACGATATAAATAATAAATATAATTGATTATATGTTTAGGAATAACTTCGAGACATCCTGTTAACATGGATGCGAGACTTCAAGCTATAGATTCACGCGCTAGAATGTTATTACAGCGACCGCAGGTTAATCCAAGTATTCCGCAGCAGCATTTTCAAGGTGCGCAACCATTACAAACTCGGATGCCAACTGCTAGAAATACACTTCCGGAATCTTATGATGTACTTCAGCAACAAAGGTTTCAAGGTATTTTATAAGTCATATTATATTTTATTATTTTATACGCGAAGTGAGAAAATATTAATTTTATTCTTTTTTATTTTATTTTATTTTATTTATTTTTTTTTTTTTTGTTTTTTTATATTAGAACCAAATCAGGGGCAACCTCTTGGACAACGTATGGTACGACCAGGTCAAGATAATTTAACTCAAGGAATGCGTATGTTAGGAACGCAAGGATTGGTTAGACCAAATCTTATGCAGCCAACCGTTAATGAAACTACCAGCACTCCAGAACCGTCAGAAATTCCGTATAATGTAACTGCTGAACTTGAGAAATTAGAACAGGAAGAAGGAGCGCCAATGGTTGAGGTCGAGGGCGTGAGTGCAATATTAGGTGATTTAGGTGACGACGACGATGAACTCCTTGGTAAATAAAAAGATCTTTCCGAATGTATACACACACACATTATACGGCACTGTAATGTTTTGTAATTCGTTCTTTACAGCTGAAATGGGTGCAGATTTTAATATTTTGGAATACGCGGATCCTGAATTAAATAATATAACCGGAGGTGATAAAACAAATATTCTTGACTTAGAATTGGAACAGGTTGAGGTAGAGACAAAGGAGGAAAAGCAAAAGAAGGAGTCTAAAGAAGACGAGCACAAATCGGAAGATTTGGCTGGAACGGGTAGAGTACTCGGTGGTATCGGCGATAAATGTACGGTGAGCACTGTACAAACATCGACCGATACGACTACCGCCGTATCTACACAAGTGCAAGCGATGACGTCGTTAAGTGCAACCCCGCAAGCGCCCCAACAACAACAATCGCCAATTTTACCACAATCACATCCTCAAGCCGTTGTTGTACAACAACAAATGCATCAGCATGTACAACAAGCGGCTGCAATGGGACGACCTATACCTCCAGGAACTCGAATATTGTCTCCTGATGGAGCGGTTGGTGTCGTTACGTCGACCAATACAGTTACCGTCAGCTATCCTTCCACATTTCCTGGACATCCTCAAAGAGTACCGCAAACGCATATACAAGGTAATATATTATCCAATTTTATCATCATCCACGAATCGATCGGATTTCTATCTTTGGTGCATATATCTTAAAAAAAAAAAAAAAGAAAAAAAAATGAAAAGGAAAAAAAAAGAAAATTATTAAATCATTTATAGTTGCTCAACAACAACGTCTTGGTATGAGGGTTGCTGGAGTCCCAAATGTGGGTGGTCGCGTGGTAACGGTGAACCATATGATCGGGCCACGTTTGCCGCTTGCACCACCACCACCGCCGCCACCTCCACCACCACCTTATCCAGGACCACCACCACCATATCCTGGTCCCATACAGGTTTGTATAAATAACATACTTTCCATGTTTCCTAATTTCTGCATCGCTTTCATATCCAGTATCTAATTACATTTAACACCCTTCTAACCGCAAAATAAAAAAAGAACTTGATCTCATGCAAATTCGGCATTTATTTGACATTAACGTATTTTTCTTTTTTTCTTTTCTTTTTTTTTCTTTTTTCTCTTTCTTTCTTTCTTTATTTATGTTTTTTTTTTTTTTTTTCAATTTAAAAATGATTTTGTTGGTCAATAAGTTTAATAGAGCCTAGCGCTGTGCGGATTATTTCAAGATTAGAAAATGAAATAACAGTTTTTATTTGATTTAGAAGCTAACGTACGAAAAGACACGGACAAGATTTGAGATATTATGTTGCCAGAATATAGTCGATTGATTTATACGTTAAGATAACACATGAGAAGGGGGTTTAAGATACATTTGTTGTACTACGCATCAAAAAAGATTTAAAAAAAAAAAAATTAAAGTTTGCTGTCAACGTAGGTGTAGCCAAGCGATTTATTTAATCTAAAAGTATTGGCTGGTAAAATGGTGTTTTGGCCTGGGTGTTTGCAATGCATTTGGTGTTGGTGCATGTCTAGATGGGGCTGTGCCCAGGTGGGCGGGGCTTGACGCGGCCCCCAGTTCATATAGGGCACGCAGTGCCAGTGGCTGGTCCACCAATGGCCCCAGTGGTTCATTCTGGTGCGCCTCCAATGGCACCTCACCCTCATCGAAGACCCTTGCTTCTGCAGGTGAGCAAGACTTGAGGCATTTTTTGCACTCAGCACAGATAGTCAAAAAATCACCTGCAATAGTAAAGAGAATAATGAGGATGTATTACACAAGATTATTGCATATTGCACTATTCTCGTTAATATATAAAAAAAGGGGGGAAGAAAAGAAATCAAATGTTTTAGCGATGAATATATATATTTTTAAATTAAATTCCACAGAAGATCGATATGAGTTATGCCATTCCAAAAGTTTTTCAAATATACATGTTTCTACATTGAAGAAAAAGAACAAAAAAAAATGTAAAACGATGTTGCATTACTTTTCATTTACGATATATTTTTACGCTTGAACAATCTTATTACTAGTTACTTTTAATGTTAAGATTGTGCAATGTATTTTGTGTATGCATGAACTTTAAATGGATTAATTTAATCTTTTTCTTTTTTTTTTGTTTTTTTTTGTAAAGGGTTTATAGTTAATATGAAATATATTTATTAAGTATTTCTTTGTTTTTATATTAAAAAAAAAAAAAAAAAAAAAAATTTAACTAGCTTTTTCTTCTACGTTTTATTATTGCCTTTTAAATCATTCGAAATTAAATATAATTTCCACAAATGCTTATACATACATATATATATATGTGTGTATATATATATATATATATATATATATATATATATATATATATGTATGTATGTATGTATGTATAATTGATTAGTACTATTTTCGCATGTCCATGTTTTATTCCGAATTACACACTTAAATGCTATGTAATGTTATATAGCTATATCATAGTTTATTAGAAATGCATTGCATAATAAATATAAAAAGATAAATATATGCTAGACAAAAGAAAATTGTCTTTGTTGATCTTATTGTTCTTTTTTTTTTTTTTTTTTATTTTGTTTTTGTTTGTCTCTCAATTGAATATCCAAGAAAAAGAAAAAAAAAAGAAAAAAGCATTTGCTAATGTGAAATTATTCTATACAAATAGAAAGTGACCTTAACTGTTAGCAGTCATGTTCACAGGAGCAACCATTACTATTAGAGGATCTTTTGGAACAAGAAAAACGAGAGCAAGAAAAGCAACAACAGCAACAACAGCAGCAGCAGCAACAAGTTGACAATACAACTCCTGGCGGAACTCTTTTAAGTGATAGCGACTTTGAGAGACTGAGGGCAGACGTTTTAGGGTCTGCTCCGTTAGCGTCCCCTCCTCAAGGAATGGTACCAGTGCCTGGTGGAATTCCAGTTATTAGACCACCATGTACACCGAGGCCACCGTCTGCACCAGGAAAAAATTGGCCACAAGCAGTTCCAGACGCTGCAAAACTTGCAGTTCAAGTACCCAGACAACCAATCGCTACGCAAACACCACCTGAACGTCAGTACCACATAAATTATTAATAATTATACCTATTTTATATATATATATATATATATATTTATATATATAACATTGTTCTTTTATTATTATTATTATTATTATTATTATTATTATTATTATTATTATTATTATTATTATTATTATTATTATTATGTTTATTATTATTATTATTATTATTATTATTATTATTATTATTATTATTATTATTACAGCAAGAGTAGCTACATTCAATATACCTCAAATACCAGCACCGCCGACTCCACCAGAAAACATAGTGAACGAACAGGATCGTCAAATGCAACTCCAATACGAACAGTGGTTGAATCACCAACATCAAGTATTAACACAACAATTAAAATATTATGAAACAGAAGTTCAGAAGCTGCGCAAAGTAAGAAAAGTAAGCATAGTAAGTCTTGATAAATTTTTTTTTTTTTGTATAGAGATAGTACCGTGTTTCCCATTAACGTTTTGTGTTTAACGCAGTCCCTCAATAGCAAACAACGACAACTTCGGAAATCTGGAAATGAATTGGCAGAAAACGATGCTGCCGAACTTCAAAGAATTTCGAGCGAACAAGCAATATTGCAGAAACATTTAGACGCTAGCCGTAAACAAACGAGACAACACGGGATGTTGATACAAGAGTATAATACTAAACAACAACAAAAACAAACGCAACCACAAAACAGTGAGCCTTGTTCGCCGTTAATGTCTCCCTCTCAGCATTCACCGATGCATAGTCCAGCCGGACTTGTTTCCCAGAGTCCAGGCCCTGGAAATGTCCCAGCAAATATGATACAACATTCACCGGCTACGCCGATCATACAACATAGTCCTAATCCGCCGTTACTCCAGCACAGTCCAGGTAATCCACAAACAGCAAATCCAGGAACTATGTCTCCTCACAATATGCAACAATCGCCAAGGATAGGGACGCCTCATTCGCAAGGCGAGGAGAGCCCTTTCAGTCCAGGTGCCATGTCGTCACCAGGCATGTGTGGCCCGTCAGCCACTAGAATGACTTCCCCGCAACATCGTGCGGTAATAACCGGACGACACGCTACGAGTCCAGGTTCTTTTACAACCGAAGCAAGGAACACTCAACAAATTATCGGAGATCAAGGAGTTAGGGTGCATGCACTTTCTCAAAGATTCGTTCGTCCGCCTGTAATAGGAGAACCCGGACAAAGACCAAGAATGCAATTACAAGGTGGAATAGTTTATGGTCAGCGTTCCCCGCTTGGAAGTCCTCAACCCAATCAACAATCATTGATGACTCAACAACAGCATCAACAAATGTTACAACGACAGCAAATTATGCAACAACAGCAGCAACAGCAACAACAACAACAACAGCAGCAGCAGCAACACGATGCAAATAACGTTACTCAGGACGGTCAAAATACAATAACTCAACGCACTTTACAAATGGCACAGCAAAGGCAACAAATATTGCAGCAACAACAAAGGCAACAACAATTTCTACAGATGCAACAACAACAACAGCAGCAGCAACAACAACAGCATGGAGCTACGATGCAAAAACCTCCGAATTCTCCCATGGTATCTCAGCCTGCTAATTCACCAAGCCCACAGCTCCATCAACAAATATCGCAAAATTATGGGCAACCACCGAGCTCGCCAATGCCACGTAGTCCTATGGTACAACAAACTATGGGTTCGCCTATGCTTCAACAACAATTAAGTCAAACATCTCAGCCTCCAAGTCCAATGAATACAAGAATGCATACACATCCTCCCACTTCCCCAATGGTTTCTCAATGTCAACCGCCTAGCCCCATGGCTCGTAATCATCCGTCAACGTCACCGATGTTACAACATCAGCTTAATAATTCGCATCATCCACCACCATCGCAAACACCAAATTCTCCAATGCCACGTAGTCCGATGGTCGGTGGTTCCCCTATGCAAATGCAAAGACGTCAATCCACTGGCAATAGTCCAGCGATGCCCGACAGACCGCAAAGCGTTGAAAATCCGGGAACCCCAAGAACACCACATACTCCTCATACGCCCCATGCAGTTTATGCCCCTCAAAATTCAAGTAACCCAGTAATGTCGAACGATCAACAACAGCAACAGCAACAACAACAACAGCTTTCTCAACATCAGCATCAACAACCAGTGTCACAGCCAGAACAGACAACTGTAGATCACACAAATAGAGGAGGTGGAAATCCACATAATCCGATAAATCCATTACCATTTATACCTAACTTTGGAAGATATGGATTTTTTAAACTTGGTCTAAGAGGTGGCTCCCCAATGTGGTCAACGAAAGCAGAATCTAGTAAGGGTAAAACCGCGGAGTCCCATCTGTTGAATATGGACGATAAACCAAATACATCAGTTGTACATAGAAAAACAGGTATACCGCCTTCAAAAATTAATTCTTTAGTTTGTGCAGATTATAATGATTTCGACGATGATTCTCATACGCCACCTCAAACGCCACCAACCTCTACAGAAACGAAACAAGCACCTTCGTTACCCGATAATGGTCCATTACAATTGGGAAGCCCGAGTGATAAACTTGAACCCATTCCCGATACTACCGATTATGACGACGATAAGACTATAGTTAACACCGAGGTAACGTTAAGTTCAACAGCCCAGCGTGATAATGACGACATTACTGTCATAGAACAATTTGGAGACACGGAATTAGTGGACGTTATATCGGGTACCCTTGATGGTGACATGCAAGAGGAATATGTGCTCTTTGAGCCCGGAATGGTCGTAGATTTGTCTGCCGATAGTAACGATTCTCTCTGTCATGCGCTTGTTAACGATGGCAGTCAAGGGCATGACTTGGTGCAAATATTGGAAATTGAAAATCCAGAATCTCAAACTGACGAGCCTATATTAAGCGACGAAGATCTTGTGCCGTCGCATACAAGAAATAAAAAGGGCTTGAGATTGGATATCGTAAGGACGCTTCAATCTGGGAAAAGGTTGTTGGCGGTAACGGATACACCAGAGTCACCAGATCAAGACGAATTACGTGTAGACCCATCGCCTGGACCGTATATGGATCATTCACCGGACCAGGATATCATGGTATCTTTGGACAGTGAATCGGAGGTCGTTATTATTGATCCTAGTACGAAATCACCGGAAGATAATTTTTCCAAGGAATCTTGCGAGGAAGAAAACGAGAAGATAGATACCACGAATAATTTAGATGCGCCTAAGGAAAATATTTTATTAAAGGAATCTACGAATGAGGATCAATCTGAATCTCAAAAAGAAACTAAACAAACGAAAAGCCCAACAGCATTTACGTTTCCAGAGAGTGTATCGTATAGTCAAATACCGCCTTCCAGTTTGCATCAGTCAAATATTGGCTTACCTGTTAGCTGTTTGTCCACAATCATGTTCACGACTACTTGTACAACAACTGAAACAAATGCCATAACGACATCGTCAACGATACTGACATCGGATACAACTGCTAAATCATCTACGACATTTCCGACCGTATGCGTGACAAAGGAACAAATAATAGCAAGCGCACCGAATTCTCAAAGACAAACTACTCTATCATCGACTATGGCAAGCATTGTGGCAGATGCTAAAATAGCAGCTAAACTCAGTCAAACGGTCTTAGAGAATATAGCGGTTACTTCACAGCAAGCCACGCTCGATACTAAGACTCTACCTAAAGTTACTTTGTGCAAAGCGGAAACGTCAACGGCATACATCATAACGACAGACAAAATATCAACGCCTAACACGCAGTTCGAATATACAAGTTTTGTACAGAATGTTAGCGCGAATACAACAGAAGCAACAAGTAATCCTACAAAATTAGTATTAAGTGTTCAGCCTACATCGGTTACTTTATCAACGCCAAAAATGTCAATACCCGATCTACCTAAAAAAGATATTGTCGTGGTTACATCAAAAGACGATAAGAACGAGTACACTGGGGGGAGTACCGTGAAAGAAAAGAATGAGAGAGATGAGACGGATAACGCAGAAAAAAATCAAGAGAAAGATAATACCGTCTCGAAGGTAGATATCAATTCAACCGCAATCCCGGATACAATAATTTCGGATGATAAGAAAAATGATCCGTTAAATACGACCGATGAATTGGAAAGTATGTTAGAGGCTATTCATAATCCTGCTGAAAATAATATGACGGGAAAAAAGAATGCGCATCCCGATGAAAAATCAAATGTCACAACATTGAAAAGAATGTCGCCTGTTGCCGATGATCTGTCACTTGTAAATATTTTAGAAAACGATGCTGAACCGGCTATTGAAAATGACAATAAACAAGATGGCGCAGAGACAGAAGTATCAAAAATTGACAAAACTAAGGAGGCGGTAAAGCAACCTATCAGTGAAGCAAGCAACGCGGATACCGATACGAATCAAATTATAAGCGATATCAATCAAGAAGAACACAAGGAGAATAAAGACAATGTATCCTGTACGGATATTGAATCTAACAAACCGTACTTGCAGCATTGCCTAAATGAAGAAAGAAATTTGATGGAAGAGTCGTCGGATGATATATTAGATATGCTTCACAATATAATATCTTCTAAACCAGAGATGGCAAATACCGATATTCTTCATGAAGACAGATCCAGAAAATCGAGCCTTATATACCAGTTACCAACGCCATTGGATACATTGCCACTTAATATTTTGCAAGACTCCCTGATGGACTTGGAGCAAGAAAATTTGGAAAATGAACATCTACTGTCTACGGAAAATAAAATGTCGCCTAAACCTCAAAAAACAAGTCTATCGCCTACGGGATCTATACCCAAGAAAAGTCCACCGCATCACACTGTCCCGTTAGTTGTGAGCACGGTAGCACAATTACAAAAGTGTACAACTACTGTACCTCATCTTTCTCCTTTGTCAAAGCCTACGGAGCTTACATCGAATGTGGCCAATGTATCCCATCAATTGAGAACATTACTTTCTTCATTACAAACAAATCATTCTCAAAACTGTACGACCAGTCAACAACCTACTAACGTAACTATGGTATCCTCGATCATTTCAGCGCCGAAAGTTGGAACAGTCTTATCAACGAGTACATCCTCTTCGAATTCTGTTAATAACGCGCAGCCTAATTCGAACCTTCGTTTGCAGACATGCATGACGTCGTCCCTTCATCCAAATACAAATAAAACGGATATTGAATGTACCGCTACTACTGCATACACTTCACAGGGTAAAGAAAGTACAAACTCTACAGTCAGCGTTATTTCAAGTCATTGCAAAGTAACACTCTCTGAGCAATTTTTTCGACTAACTTCAAGTGAAATTCAATCACCATCGTCAACAAATTGTCTTACATCACAAACATCCTCTGTAGTAACTCCTAGACAACCAACCAATACCGGTATATCGATTACCTCAAACGCAATGCTAAATGCCATGTTAGCTGGTACAAATTCGGCAAAACCAACGATCGCTGGACATAGAGCAAACACTGTCCCTACACAGGCCAGTAACTTATTAAGTTCAGTTATGCCACCGTCGTCCGTACAAAGAACACAAAATCTCCAAGCAATATTGCAAGTAAGCTCAAATAGTTCATCGATGCCTTCTCGCATTGCCGCTAATTCTACCTCGACGGCGATAAGTACATCCATGCAATGTGTAAGAACCATTGTACCACCAACAGTAACATCAAGTACAAGTAACGTTAACGTTACTACCAGTATATTGCAATCTACGTTGTCTCAAACTTCGACACTTTTACAAGCTCAACATAGTTCCGGACAATCTCAATATAAAACTGCTTCGGGTCTCTTACCCATTGACAATAAAAATAATGAATTGGAAGGATTAGGTCAGAGTAGTTCTGCCGGGAAGAAGGAACAGGACGAGACGAGTTCGAAAATGCAAACGAGTATTGATAAAACGGTTACAACGAGAAACGAATTGGAGATTGGTAAAAGTAGCTTAACGACAAACTCTCATAGAATGGAGGAATCACAGAATGTGTTGTTGAAACAATTATTGCAAAATACGGCATGTGCAACAACAACGTTGCCAGTTAGTAGTTCGCAAGGACCAAGCCTGCCCTTGGTACCATCGTTGGAAGCACAATTGGCAAGGCCAGTTCCACCTACCCCATCCTTCCTATTACCACCGATACTGAATGAGACACCAACCACCAAATCTCCTGCTAATAAACAAGTTCTCACAAGAGAGACATCGTTTCTATCGCATTCTGCCACTCCACTCAAAGTTCAAAGTCCACCGACGAAAGAAGAACCTCCAAAGCCACCACCGCCACCCCCTCCACCACCTCCGCCACCTTTAGCAACATCCACACCGACCCTGACGCAACAACGATCCGTCGATACAATGGTGAAGCAACAAACTACGAACCAGACGCCAAAAACTGTGTCTACCACCACCCAGGCAAATCAACAGCCAACAACTGCTCCAGTTGCGAAACAAGTGGCACCAGTGTCGGCAAAAAATTGTGAAGCACTGTCTTCTTTGCAACAGGATACTAACACTAGCCAATCTCAGATAAAGGCATCCAACGATCCTGCCATCGCAAATACTGCTCAAGTCCAACAGCAACGTGCATCGACACCCATGATAGTTTCGAGAATGGTTTCACAAGCAAAGCCTACCGTAGCTACGACTGTACCTGCAAAAATGACGCAGGCAATGTCATCACAAGCATCAAATAACGTTCACGTAACACAACAAGCCCCATCGGTTACGCCCTCTCAGACCTTACAGTCTCAGCCTCTATTGCCAGTAACTCAAAAATCTATAGCTACATCACAACAATCTACACATATTAGTTCAGTACAGCCATCAGTGCCTCATACAGTGCCCCATTCTATGGGTCATCAAACGCAGATGTCACAGGGTGCAAATGCACAACATTCAGTGCCTTTAGTAGAAGTCAAAAAAGAAATTCTCGATGAAGTTCTGTCCAGTGGTACACCTACCCAGTTAACCGATACCAAAGACTTTCTTACTGCCAAAGAGGAGCTTATAGATGGATCTATGGATGATAAAACTGGTACATTGTTTGTTTATATATATATATATATCAGCGAGGAATTGCTAATAATTTTTTATTAATAAACTTGGAGGATACATAATGAATGTACGATTACATATTTATTTTTAGATCTCAAAAAGTTGAGAAGGCGTCAGTATCAGCAAAAACGTAAACAGAGTCAGGGGAAGGACGCAACGGCGGTACCTCAAAAGAAACGATGTAGAAAAGTATCGCGATTGGACGAAGATTATGACACGTTTATCGATAATTTTATGATTCAATTACGGCAACTTCAACCAATGGCAGTGTTGGAACCCCTACTAGGTAGAAATTATGGTGTTTGTCCTATTTTCGGTTCAGGGGAATTATTAAAAATCGTAAGCCAAAAAGATTACAATACCAGAACTGGAGATTTAATTGGTTCGTATGGTTCTGCAAGTATACCTGGTGTCTCTGATCATTATAATACTCAACCTTTTGGTGAATTAGAACCTTTACCTCCTCAACAACCTATTTCTACGCAAAGAGGATTTTACGATCAGGAATTTCCACCACTCAAATTGGATGACTGTACGTATAATAATGGTAACGACAACAAACTGAAAAACCTCTTTGTGAATATTGCTTATTTTACAAAAAAAAAAAAATAATTCATTATTTCAGCCGATGAAAAGAAAGAAAATTCGTTGGTAACGAATCGCGACGTTGATTCTCCTGATACGATAGTAAGCTCGTCATCCCCAGAATGTGTGATACCAGAGTTCATCCCTCGTTTCCCAGGATTAAGATTAATCGAAGAAGAGTCGGACGAAGAATCTGATTGGTTGAAACGAGTATCGCCTGTTATACCATTAATTTCTCCTATACCAATTAGACTTAAACCTACCTATATAAGAGACACAACCAAACAAGATAAGGAAAACTTAGGAATTCCAAGGTATATGCCGATTAATGTTATCAATTAATAAATTATGCCTAGGTTATCTTTTTTTTTATCTTTTTTTTTATCTTTTTTTTATCTTTTTTTTTATCTCTTTTTTTACCAAATCAAACTTCTCGCATAGGCTTGGAAAATCTCCACCAACGCCGTTAAGGGAGAACGGAAATGTTACTGTTACCTTGACATTGAATAGTCAGGCTGCAGACGATATAATGGGTGTACTTAAAGATTTGGCAAATATATTAAACATAGCTCCTCCAACTGGTTACCAGATAGTAGAACGTACCACTACTCCTCCTAGTCAAAAATTAGGACTTTACAGAACTAAAGGGAAAGATGGCAAAGAGGGAGGTAAATAAATTGTTCGATGATTTTATTTTGTCATAATTGATATCTTAAAAAAGAAATACAAACAAATAAATAAATGTTCGATTTGTATGATATAGTTGGACCTGTTGAGAAAAGAAATAAGCTAAACTTTTTATTTATAGCACCAATTGACATACAGAGTATTTTGAATGGTGCTGCCAAATTCTGTCGTCATTGTGATGTTGTGATATTAAATAGCTTAATAAGAAAAAAAGTGTCAGATTTACCATTTTTGAGTAAGGAAGAAGCAGAACCCGGTGACGAATTGTGTTTTTGTTCAGCGACGTGTTACATGCAGTTCGCTCTAATGCATAGGACACCTACGAACACGCAAGATAAAGTTAGTTCGCATTATATATTAGAAGAGGAAACAAATTTTCATCCTCGAAATGCCAAAAAAAAAGAAAAAAAAAACGAAAAAAAATTTACCTTCTTCTTTATTTATAGGCGGCGACAATAGTAGATCATTTATGCCAAAAGGTCGATCCCAAGGTAATAGACGATGATTTTAAGAAGATGCAAGAGAAAAAATTTTCACTCAAGCAGACGACCATCGACCACGTTGAAAGTATGGAGGTAGAGCCTGAAAGTAAAACCGACGTTAGAATCAAAATTGAGGAGGAATTTGAGATGCACGATAACAAGGAAGATTTGTCGGATGAAAAGCGACCAAAGAAACATGCTGCTGCCCTCGAGGAACCGGCCAATGAAACTACCGAACCACCCCCGCCTGCGAAAGTATGGAGAGGTTTAAAATATAAAACTTGGACAATGGGCGCTATACAGCCTGCAACTAAATATAAAAAACCCACCGACAAGGAAATTACCGATGTACGAATATTTGACGTCGCATCCTAAATATATATATATATATATATATATATTTTATATTATTTTCAAACTATAAATGACATGGCGTGTGAGATGGTTAATAATAATTAATGTTTGTAGATGCTTTTCCGCATGGGCGTGACCGTGATACCTGCAAAGGCAGAGGACAGCCGCCGATGCATGTTTTGCCAAAGCCAAGGAGATGGTACCGCCGATGGGCCAGCACGATTACTTAATTTCGACGTTGACAAATGGGTGCATTTGAACTGTGCATTGTGGTCGGAGGACGTTTATGAAACAGTAAACGGAGCATTGATGAACCTAGACACTGCTTTACAACATAGCCTTGTACTGAATTGTATAGTTTGCGAGAAACCTGGGGCTACGGTGAAGTGTTTTAAAATGCGTTGTACGAACGTATACCATCTTGGTTGTGCGGTAAAGGATGGTTGCGTATTTTATAAGAATAAAGTAAGTATATATATATATATATATATGTATGTATGTATGTATGTATATGTATGTATTTTACATTTTAACACTTCGATAGTGTGTGCGCTTTTTTTTTATAAAACGCTCCTTAAACGTAAAACGTTAAAATTGTACTAATGGAAGACAAATTTCAGAGCACTTACTGCTCGCAGCACGTACAGAAAAACGAGAAGGATAACGAATTGACGACCTTGTCCGTATTTAGAAGAGTATACGTTAATCGTGACGAGAATAGACAAGTCGCAGCGGTAATGCATCACTCCGAGCACAATCATCTTCTAAGAGTAGGAAGTTTAATTTTCTTAAGCGTCGGACAGTTGCTACCGCATCAGCTCGCCAATTTTCACACGCCGAATTACATATATCCGGTCGGTTACAAGATCGTGAGATTTTATTGGAGCATGAGAAGGCCGAACAAACGTTGCCGATACGTATGCTCCATCCACGACGTTTCAGGACGGCCGGAGTTCAGGGTATTGGTGCAAGAGCCATTACAAGAGGATGTCGAATTGCGCGATGCCACGCCAAGAGCCGTTTGGAATCGAATACTCGAGCCATTGGCGGAATTACGTAGGTCGACGCACAGCGTCCAATTATTTCCACGATACGTTTCCGGTGAAGATCTTTTTGGGCTTACGGAGCCGGCGGTAGTGAGGGTTCTCGAAAGTTTGCCCGGCATCGAAACCTTGACCGATTATAGATTTAAATATGGACGGAATCCTTTGTTAGAATTACCTTTGGCCATTAACCCGACTGGAAGCGCAAGGACCGAGGCCCGATTACGAAATCAATTACCTTGGAAACGACCTCACACCCAACGTACCGGCTCCTCGGCTCGTGCCAATTTTGTACCGACCGCCACGGTGGCCGGCGAAGTCGCTTGCCCATATTCGAAACAGTTCGTACACTCGAAAAGTTCTCAATATAAGAAGATGAAGCAGGAGTGGCGAAATAACGTTTACTTAGCGCGCTCCAAGATCCAGGGTCTTGGTTTGTATGCCGCCCGTGATCTTGAAAAGCATACTATGGTCATTGAATATATAGGGGAAATAATACGAACTGAATTGGCTGAAACCAGAGAAAAGCAATACGAGGCTAGGGTAAGTAATAGAGTAAAGCTTTATCCTTTTTACACACACACACACACACACACACACACACACACACACACACACATATACACACTCTTTTATTAAATCCTTCGTATTCTCTCGTCATTTTAATCATATAAATGTATTTTCTTCTTTTCTATAATTTTTTATCTTTTTCTTTTTTCTTTTTAAATTTTAGAATCGTGGTATTTATATGTTCCGATTAGACGAAGAAAGGGTTGTTGATGCAACACTGTGCGGTGGACTTGCCCGATATATTAATCATTCTTGCAATCCCAATTGTGTCGCTGAAATTGTCGAAGTCGAGCGTGATCTCAGAATAATAATATTTGCAAAGCGAAGAATCTCACGTGGTGAAGAGGTATTATTGTTTGGCTTATCTTATCGATAACGGTCCACGATAAATCTTACAATTTCTTTATCATAAATATCGAATTATATTTTCAATCCTTTCACAGCTGGCATATGATTATAAATTTGATATCGAGGATGACCAGCACAAGATAGCATGCGCGTGTGGTGCGCCTAACTGCCGTAAGTGGATGAACTAAAGAGAAATCAATCCACTGTTGTTATTGTTACTACGTTATTGGGTAGGTTTTACATGAAGGAAAAAAATTATATATATATATATATATATATATATGTATATATACCACGCATATGTATATATATATATATATACACACACAAGGCTACTATATATATGTATATATACACAAGCTCATGTATATATATATATATATATATAAAGCTACTATATGTATATATATATATATGCGTGTATGACATATATGATATATTTTGTATATATACATATATATATATATATATGATAGACACATTATTTAATTTGTAAAGTGCCATTGCAGTTTGAGTAATTGAATCATAGTGAAGTTGGTGCTATGCCATCACAACATTCCTCCAAAGTTGTACAATATTAGTTTTATTCTATATAAACATAAATCATTGAACGCTTGTATATTACGGAAGAAAACAAATTTTCTTAATGACACGACAAAACGTGAAGAGAAATAAAAAGAAAAATAATAAATAAATAATAATAATAATAATAATTATAATAATAATAATAATAATAATAATAATAATAATAATAATAATTGCAGTGTCGTGTATATGTATACAAAAAGTTTGTATCTTTGTATGTTGAGTAATGTCAACGATAGTTGACCAATATTGTATTATAGATCGTTTATTAATTATTATTGCACCGTCTCTGTACATAAAGTAGAGATCCATGTTATTTTGAATCACCAGATGAATTATGTAAAGTAACAGTATATCTAATTTAGAATTATATA
>OU426852.1:7610541-7628041 GCA_911387685.1 Dolichovespula media | reverse complement strand
AACAAGAAATAAAAAAGAAAATGATAATAAAAGCTTCACTTTGCATGTTTATGATATTCTCGTACGTTCATTTCTCAACAATCGTTATCGTTGATATATACGCGTCGTGATATATATATATATATTTCTTTTAAAAATATAACTACGTGCGATTACGAATGAGAAAGAAATAAAAAGGAAAAGAAAGAGTAAGTAAAAAAATAGTAGAAACAAAAAAAAAAGGAAAAAGCAAATTTTCCTAAACTTCCAAACAATTCCTCTCCCAATTTTCATATTTGGAATAATTTGAATAAATTTTGATAACACCTCATTAACTGGCAAACCCAAGATTGCCCGTGGAATTTAGCAGGCTACGAAATTTATCAAAAATCACTTATATTAAATATACTTATAATTATATTCGTTAAACACCTACGCGATCTATAAAGATCTTATCTATCGGAGAAAAATATTACTGGATAAAAATGCGCTATTTGTATGATGAGGGGGAGAAAAAAAAATAAATGATAAGACATGGAAGTTGCAATTATCGTAGCAGTAGCGTCGTTAAAGCAACTTTTGTTCTATATAATAATACATAGCGTGTCTATTTGCAAAAGATAGACACACGCGTAATTTTTGTATACTTTTCTTTCTTCTTTTTTTTTTCTTTTCGAAGTAAAAAAAAAAGGCAATATTATTTTTTACATCATTCGGATGTAATTTTATAACAAGCTAATGGAGCTACGTCATGAAATGTTAGTAAAAGAAAAAAAGGACAAAATAATAAGGAAAAAAAAAAACAAAAAAAAGTCTAAATGAAGAGCAGTAATTTAAAATGTAGAATAGATTGTAAGATGTTTTTCATAACGATAAATATTGTTTTATCTGATAACAAAACAGTTACACGTAGATACGATAAATACTTTCGAATATCGTGTAATGTTTTTTATTTTTTCTTTTTTCTTTTCCAACCGAATATTAGTCGAATATATCTTTACTTGTCGAGAGAAGAAAACATGATTATATATCTTTTATATTATATATCATATATATATATATATATATATATATATATATATATATATATATGATATATGACAACTTCTTTTTGCGAATCCGAGTCTTTGTTTTTTTTTCGCAGTTCAACTATAGATGTAACAATAAAAGGACAAAATCCCTTTAATGTTATCTATAATAATGTGTTTCGAATAAAACGTTATCATAATTATTTGCTAACATGCAGATGACTGATCGACCATTTTCTAAATGTTTATGTATATACGTACGTACGTACGTACGTGTATATGTGTATTGTACCATCATTACCATTCTACATATTCTTCGTTTTTATATTTTATTCTTCATAAAAAGGCACGAAATTTAATCGAGCCTTTCTATATATTAAATCGTTATAACGATCCTATGTGAGTTTATAGTTATTAGCGATTAATTTACACTAATGCCGAGAGTTAGTCTATTACCATTACCCAATCACCACCGGACATTCATTTGATGCGAGTTTAATGTTCTTTTTTTCTTTTTTTAAATGTACAGGCGAATATAAAACAGCAGCTTTCTTTTTCTATATTTCCTTTTTGATATTATTAACATCGCAATCAATAAAATCAAGATCTCTCTCGTCGATATTTTTTTAGTACGAATTATTTCACGCTTGTTATCGATCGCACCGAAAAAAAAAAGAACAAAAAGAAGAAAAGAAAAGGAAAAAAAAATTCAAAACGTTTTCTCCAATCGAATAACATCTTAAAAAGCATCCATAAATATTTACGTCGATATAATCATCGACCGAGATTATTGATACAAATTTTGAAATTTATTAACGAAGAAAACCATAAGAACGATTCGTATGGTTGTAAACGTTTTTAGAAATCTGCTGCATTGGATGCGATTGGATTATATATAATGGTTGTAAGAATATTACAACTACCGTATTAATGGTCGCCTGTTATAAATGATGGTTATATGTATTAAAAGAGATTTTGTGTGTGTGTGTGTGTGTGTGTGTGTGTGTGTGTAAGTGTAAGTGTAAGTGTAAGTGTAAGTGTGTGAGTGAGTAAGTGAGTGAGTACAAGGTACAATAAGGTACAGTACTTAACAAGTGATGGAATCGAATACATCGTTAGTAATCGGTTAATATCTCATAGAAATTTTGAGAGCTAATGTTTTCCGTATAGCTGCGCATTAACTGTAGGAGCAGCAACGGATTAGACCACACATGCTGAAAATACACCCATCACACGTCAACCAATATCCCCGCAGTAGTCCTGACCGTTTAGAAGATTACGGTTGTAAATGGCAGCCCTGTAACTGTACCTATTTATGGCTGGTCGATCAGGAACTGGAGGAGGTACTAACGCTACGTCAGCATTCAACAAAGCGCCGCTTCCTTCGTCCACTTCACCGATACTGCTCTCTACCAGAGATGGTTCGACCTCTGTGAATGCCAGTCTTGAACGTAACAAGTAGGCGTACGTCTTATACCTCTTTAACTGTTGCGGCAAAAGATTCCAAAAAAAAAAAAAAAAAAAAAAAGAGAGAAAACAAAACATCAAAAACGTTACACTCGTAGGAGAGGAGAGAGAAAATATCAACGATAATGTAATCGATGATAAATCTTTTTCTTTTTTTTTTTTTTTTTTTTTTCTTTTAATAATACGACAACGATAAATATCTCGTGTCAATTGATATTAGATCGTTGGGAGGGAAAATGATTTGACGAAATTACATTTATACACCTACCTCGTGATACAAGTATGCACCCTTCTCTTTGTAATTTTGTACGGCCAATGCTTTAGCTCCTCTTTCCGGGGGATGCCGTTTATGTTCGTCCAGTTCGGATTCCAATCTGCTAACTCTATCCTCGTGGTCCCGCAACTGTTCTCTCTGATAACACAACAAAACAATCCGAGGAAGCGATCGATAAAACATCATCCCTTTTTCTTCTTCCTCTTCTAATTCTTTTTCTTTTTCTTTTTTTTTTTTACCGTACCGATCGACGAACGATATTGAATATTTTGATAAACACGATGTATATATATTATTATAATAATCGTGTATATTGGTTTCGTCGAATTTATATACGCCCGATTATGATAAATAATGGCGGAATATTATACCGGTTAATTTGTTGGATTTCAAAGTTATAAAAGAATCGTTCTTTTCAAACCGTATGAATGTACCACTTGTGAGAGGGATACAAACTTAGAGAACGAAGCTTGCTTCGAGATTAGCGGGGGAAGGCTTGTAAATAAAGAAAGAATAAAAATAGATTATATTCCTTACTGATAGATAAAGGCTGCGGTGGAAGAGAGAGAGAGAGAGAGAGAGAGAGAGAGAGAGAGAGAGAGAGAGAGAGAGAGAGAGAGAGAGAGATCCATTAAAAGTTATAGAAAATTTTGTTTTGTTTAGTTCTTTTTTCTTCTTCTTCTTCTTCTAATAAAAATCTTTTCTAACGAATATTTATACGTTTTATTACTCACGGGAGACAATTTGGTGTGACTGCAGGGTAACAAAGGCCGTTGAAATTTTCGTTGAGAACCGACGGCTCCTGCGAGTGGTTGGCAAGAGAAACTGGCGCATACAAAATTGATCGTGTCGATCCACGATTGCAGCTCTTTGGAATCGCTAGAAATATAAAAGGGGATGATCCCTCTTAGATCCTATAAATCTTTCCTCGACGAGACGCGCTATTTTTTTTTTTTTTTTTTTTCATTGCGGCGATGGCGTCAATTTAATTTGAGATTAATAAAAGAGATTAAAGTTAGAGATTAGATTTAAATTTAGATTAAGAGAAAAGAGATTGAAAAAGAGAGAGAGAGAGAGAGAGAGAAAAAGCCACAAAAGAAGACACATGGACGATCTTTCTTTTTCTTCCTCTCTCTTTTTTTTTTCTTTCTTTTTCATTTTTTTTTTTTTTTATAACCGTTAAGAACACAATACCTCGTTTGGAAAAGATATTCCGCTTGATCGGCAGTTTGTAGCCTGAAAACGTGTTGCTTCTTCGTGTAATCCGACGCTTTCGTCGCTAATGCATGATGAATGCGTATCGCGTTGTGCAAACTATCGTTACGGAAGCCATGCTCGTCCTTGTGTAAATATAATACAAGCTCTCTCAATGTACAATAATACATCTTCCAGCCTCTCTTCCCGAAAGGAGCTAAAAATTGTTCAATACGAGATATAAGACGGTCTTTATTATCGCTCTACTGGAGTATTTTCATTTTATATTTTATTTTAATGTCTTTTTTTTATTGTATTTTTTTTTTTTTTTTTTTTAATGATAGTAATATATTGGAATATAACGAACTTTTTTTCCCATTGGAATCATAACAACACTTGCGCATAACGTAACCCTTCTTGAACTCCGTAGCACCTGTAACATTTGGCACATCGAGAAACGGATTTCCAGTACCAGCTATCGCTGGTCCATCACCCTGTTGGATCACCTGAGTCGTCGTTTCATCACCCTCGTCATCCCTTATTAGATGTAAAATAAAATAATAGATAAGGGAGTAATCGAACCGACATTACGATCGAAGAATTATTATTGTTATTGTTATTATTATTATTATTATTATTATTATTATTATTATTATTATTATTATTATTATTATTGTAATTATTATTATTACAGGGAAGAGATTATATTTACAAACTTACAGAGCCCAGTCCAAGGGATAAGACTTGATAGCATTGTAAAGTTGCTTTAGCACCTCCCTAGGGAAATTATCACCGTCGTTGAGTTCCGATAAATTTTCTATAAACTCCGAGCAAGACATTTTTCTACCGATATTCTGCCCATGAAGATCGGTATTCAGCAACATAATAGCACACGTTAATGTGTGAACTGCATCTGAAAGTGTCAACGTATGATTGACAACAACAAAAAGAGAGAGAGAGAGAGAGAGAGAGAGAGAGAGAGAGAGAGAGAGAGAGAGAGAGAGCAAAGAAGGAAAGAAAGAAGGTAAGAAAGAGAAAAAGAAAAAAATTCGACGATAACCGATTGTTTTAATGTACGTACCTTGAGAGTTAAACGTGCCGGGATTACAATCAAGATACCTCTTAGAGAAATGTACAAGAACCCGCTCCCTTTCTTGGGTCTCCCCCGTTAAAGAGAACTGAACAAGGAACTTTCTGAGAGCCACGTCCAGCGTGTCTCGTTCAAAGTTGAAATATTTCAAGTACTCCTCGGCTACCGCTTTACTGAAGTCGTTGCTTGTAAAGTAAGATTTTTCGTTAATGCGTGTATGTTACGTATGTACATGTATTAATACATATTACATATATTCCCATTTCGTCTTTTGCTACTGTTTTAGCTAAACGTAAAGATATATATATATATATATATATATATATATATATATATATATATATAGAGAGAGAGAGAGAGAGAGAGAGAGAGAGAGAAAACATACTTTTTACTAAGATGTCTGGAGACATCGGATTTCTTAAAGCCATCTAAAGAATATAGCCTTTTAGCCAGTCGAACGGCGGACGGTAGATCCACCGCTTTTGGACTGTAATGGAAGCTATGGAGACTCTCGATATCGCTTTCCTCATCGGCCGACTGAGGTGGAGAGGCACCGCTGTGTTTCTGATCGTCGTAGTAACCAGCACCGTAAGCCTCCCTCTCGTCCTCGCTTTCCTTGAGCTCCTGGCGAAATATTCGTCATATCAAACTTGAGACATCCATAAGATAATAATCATAATAATCATAATAATAATAATAATAATAATAATAATAATAATAATAATAATAATAATGTCGTATTTTCAAAGAGGGGTTGGGGGTATCCAAAAACCGTACCTGATAACCAACGAACTCCGGAGTAACGTTACCAGAGGTTAGCGTAGACGGTGAGGATCGTTGGGTAGCATTTTGTACCGTCGAAATATTCGGCGGCAATAGATCGACGGATGATCCGCTACCACCACCGGATGGAATAGTCCTCCTCCTTGCTTGTCTCGGACTAGCGTTTCTCGATGAAGAGTCCTTGTCCGGTCCCTTAACTTGGATCACTATCCTATGCTCGGCCGCGGAGTCCTGTTGTTGTTGTTGTTGTTGTTGTTGTTGTTGCTGTTGGGCGTAAGAAGCGGACGTGGAGTTGGTAGCGTTCGATGTGGCAGCAGTACTCGGCTTTAGTCTCCTCTGTGGTGGCTCGCTCGCGAGTATCGTCGAGTCACTGTCACTGGGATCACTGACCATCATAATGTCGCGAACACTGAGAATATCCATGGTCTCCTCGTCGTTGTAGTCCGGACTGGACATGTTGCTGATGGCCTCCGACTGGCTGAGGTCGCCGTTGGTGGGATGTAGGCCGGAGGTCGAGGATGTGGTCCCGTCGCCCGAGGGTCCCACCAGGGCCGGCGGAGCGGTTGGTACCGGCGGTGGGAACCTACGGGATCCAGAATTGGAGGACATGACGGAGGACGAGACCGAGGTAGGGGAGGCGGGTGATAGGGAACGCTGAGGGCTGGTACCCTCCGTCGAGGAACCGCTCGAGGTTGAACTCGAGGACGAGGAGGACGAGGATTGGGAGGAGCTACCATTTTGGCAGCAGGAGGTGCGCTCCGAGGCGGATGGCGAGCTAACCGGCGCGTTGTACGTCCAGACGATTCTCTCGCTGGACAGACCCTGGCCGCTGTCCGGCCGCGTGTCCAACAGGGTATTCAGGCTGGACGTGACGTCGTCGTCAATGTCTATGTCCACCGCGCTCATTGAGGGATCCTTTTGGAATTGCAAATGATCCTCGGAGCGCGAGGTACGTACGAACCCGCTCGAATAACCGAAACTGCTCGCTGCGGCATTCGGCTTGTTAGAGTCGCCCTGGCTCGTGCATTGGCCGCCGTCGCGTTTGCTGATCCCGACCGGCGATGTGCTGGCCGAGTTCGAGCCAGTGCACTTGTAAGCACGATGATGGCCTAACATCTCGTTAGGACTCGTAGGTACCGAGTTATGATGGTGGTGATTGTGATGATTATGGTGATGGTGAGAGTGATGATTGTTGTACCTAAGCGAGTCGACCTTCTTCTGGTACTTTGGCAGGAAACCGCTGCTTTGCTGCGTTCGCGACAGGTTCAGCATGAGATCGCCGGTCATCATATAAGCCTCGAACCTGAACGATAAACCCATCGATCCCCGTTATCCCATTACATCTTATCTTATATACATTATATTTTATATTCATATACATACACATATACATATATATATATATATATATATATATATATATATACATATATATATTTTCAAAGTTATACATTAATATTTTCCAGATCGTTAACGACGGGAACTCTAACAACGCGAGTCTTAAACTTTGTGATATCGCCGTTACGTCGTCCTCGTTCTCTTTCTCGTCGCCGTCGTCGTCGTCGTCGCCAACGTCCTAGTCGACGTCAAACGAAACTTTTCAACGCGATAAACTTACTATTTTATGCTAAAACGCACTTTATGAATCATGAATGTGCCGATAAGTTACTCGCCGAGTTCATCGAGTTTCCCTTGAATAATCGAGAAGAGAAAGCTCATCTTCAAGGCACCTTTCATAACTTTCCGAACAATTAACGCGAAGAAACTTACTTACAAATCCTACCCCCTTCCCCACTACCACCACCCTCTATCCTTACGAAAAAAAGAAAAAAGAAACAAATTTACCTTTGTAACCGTGCGAAATAATTCGAAACAGACACTTTGACTTATAATCCTTGTTTCATTCAATGCACCGCATTAACACGAACCATTAAAAACGATCGATTAATACTACGAACGTATGAAAAAAAAAAGAAAAAAACGAAATGTACAAACTGTCCCATTCAATAACGGTCCTGTCGTCTACGGTCAGGTCCCTCCATTCCCCTCTCCGCCCCTGCCCAACCCTTCCTCTTCCTTTCCCCACTTTTGAAAACTGTACATTAACTGTACAAACTACTTAACGTCCCATAGAAATTTATTCATATTATTAACTCCTTATACAAACACGAGAATGTCCCTATAATGTAACCTACGATTAAGATTAACGACCGACCTACCTAGGCGTGTTCTTTTGACGGCCAAACTTTTCACCAGAAAGTGGCTCCCACTGAGCACGTTCCTCCTCCTTGAAGCTGTCCATAGGTGGTAAAAGGGCCTCCAAGTCGGACGAACCCGATGGGTCACTGTAGGAACCATTGCTTCTGGTTGAATATTGCGTGGCACCTTGAGGACCTTGGGGCGAGCCGACTGGTAATACCGGGGATTCAGACTTTCTCGATTCCTCGTTCTCGCAGCCACTACTGGACGACGATTTCACGTCTCTAGAGTTTTGCCCGATTGCATTTCCTTCGCTCGTTGATCTCGCGACCTCGCTCGCGTCCTCCTCGGTCGTTGCATCTCCAGGTGACAGGAGCCGACGCACGTGCGCCTTTATCGCGGGATCTGCGATAACGAAAAGGGAAGAGAAAAAGAAGAAGAAGAAGAAGAAGAAAAAAGAAAGATAAAAATTAAAACGAAAGCAAAGGATCGATAAATCGTTAACGTTATTTTATTGCATTGTGTGGCAAAAAAAAAAAAAAAAATTTCTTTCGAAACGTTTCGTATCAGATCTATCGTCGTGTTGATTATAAAAAAAAAATTTCTTCATCGAACGTCAACGCGTGAATTTTATATCCTTGTGTGTGTGTGTGTATGTATCTTTATGTTGTGTATATATATATATATATATATATATATATATATATATATATATATACATATACAGACATATAGAGTGTCTTGATCTTTAATAGATGCTCGGTTCGACATTTAATCCGTATAATCGAACGATTAGATTATTCCATTTACTCGTCGTTGATGTCGAGCGATAATATATATTTCACTATCGTAAAACAACGAAATCGCGTTATAATATTTCGAAATTCAACGAAACCATCGGACATACATGAGCATGTTGCACTCGGCACGCTAAAAATACACTCTCCACGCAAGTCCGTCGAATACAAACGACACGGAACGAGGACAAAAATGTACCTTTAACGTCCACGCGAGAATATACATACATATTCTAAATACGCTTCTCTCTCTCTCTGTCTCTGTCTCTCTCTCTCTCTCTCTCTCTTTCTCTTTCTTTCAATCTTTCTCTACTCCGCAGACGGCGAAATTAGCTTCGTTATCGTTTGATCGCCCTCTTTTGGTACTGTCCTTAACGAGGAACTACTTGGTGGTTTCGTGGAAAAACTCGGAAAGTCATTATATACAGGGTGAAACACTTAACCTGCTCAATTTGCATAATATTATTTTTTTAATTCTATGAAAATATTTTATACGATCTAATTTACATTACGTAGGTCATACCGTGTCAATTCCTTCCCTCTCTTTCTCTCTCCCCACCTCCCACTTCCCCCCCCCTCGCTCTCTCTCACTCCTTTTTATTACTTATCAATCGTGTAATTTACTTAAATTCGACGTCGCAATATTAATTTTTATTACCCTTACGAACTGTAATAATCCGTAATTAAATCTCAAATTGTTGATCGAATAAAAACAACCCCCTTAACATTACCTTTTTCCTTCCCTTTTTTTTCCCACTTACATCATAATAAAACGTTTCGCACGTACGTATTATACGATACGATTAAAGATGATTAGACAAAGTATTTTCGTGTTAGATGCCTTATCCTAAATCCCTACATAAGATCAATGTCCGGATAAGATGAGGGGGAAGGTTAGTACAGATAATTACCGTAAAAGAAAACCCACACGAGAAATTCTAATCTGATCTGATCTGATCTGATTTGATCCGATCTGATCTTAAGATTAGAAACGTTTGAGCAGAAAATCAAAGAGAATGAGAATATCGCTGTCCCTCAAATGATAGAATGGTTCTTGTACGGGTGGCATTGTTTTCAACGGTGGAACGTTCAACCAACCACCCACCCCCTCCTCTTACCCTAACCCCTTCCATCCCTTACCCTCTCTCACTCTCTCTCTCTCTCTCTCACAGTTTCATCGACCGTATCCACACCCTCGTCGCATCGCACCACGGCGCAAATTCGGAGTATGTAAGTTAACTACATCCCCTCCCCCTTCCCCTACCCCTCCCCTACCATCATCTACAAACGGTTAGAAGAGCCACCGCCTAGAACCGGCTTTCTATCACAGATTATACAGGGTGTTAAAAGGAAGAGTTAAAACTTTGAGATGTCGGCTTATATTATTCAGCAAACCGAATGTAATAAACGTTCGGTCTGTATTATAGGCAATCTTTGTTAATAGACTCAAGGGATTAATACACACACACACACACACACACACACACACACACACACACACACACACACACACACACACACACACAGATTTTCAATATTCCTTTTTTTCTTATTCGCTAGAGCTCATTGATCTCTTGGGAATCGTAATTATGCGTCCGTTAGACATACTCTTTGTGACACTTATTACATAACGTGGATAACTATGTTTTTTTTTTTTTTTTTTTAATATCGTCGTGTTCTTCTTTTTTTTCTTTTTTCTATAAATCTCTGAGCGAACATCCACGAGGACGGGGGTTTGTAGGATCCGTCATTTTTATTTTCTTTTATTTTTTTTATATATATATATATATTTTTTTTCAATGATATCGTATCAAATGCGATATAGCTCATATGGATGTATAAATACCGTGCGTATTTTTGTTACTCGAAGAAAGTGAAGAAGATGGAATATAATCGTTGATTCGCGAAATAAAGGGTTCGAATCGATAAATAGCTCGTTACCAAGAGAATCCTCGTGCGAGTTTTTTCTTTTTTTTTTTTTTTTTTTTGTAGTAGCAACAGTAGTAGTAGTAGTAGTAAATAGTAGTAGTAATAGTAGCTCGGTTCAAAGCATCTCATATCTGGGACAAGTCTTTCGACGACGAGAAAGATAGAGATAAAGAAAGAGAGAGAGAGAGAGAGAGAGAGAGAGAGAGAGAGAGAGAGAGTGAGAGAGAAAGAGGAACACTCACAAAGTCTGATTAAAAAGCCGGCAGACGGTTATTTCATGGCCCCCAGAGTCAGAAGAATTTATTGCCAACGCGTGCAGGACTTCAAAGTCTTCGAGAATGAACGAATACGATCGTGCCAAAGAAAACTTTCCTCGTCCAGATGCTCGCGCGTTTTCACTTCTTTTCCACGGACATACCCTAGTGATTTTAGAGAGAGAGAGAGAGAGAGAGAGAGAGAGAGAGAGAGAGAGAGAGAAGATAAAAGTACCTACATTTACCTAGATCTATCTAGTAAGTAAGTAACGTATGTATATTTACGTGTACGTAACATGTAGTTACGTATTATACATTTAGGTATATACATATACGTAGCATATAGGTATATACATATGTACGCAAATTTACGTACCTAATACACACACACACACACAGTTTATATAGTATATTTATATAGTATATCTATGTATAGATTATTATATACGTAGATTTACGTTTATGCAACATCGATATATGTATATTAATGTATATGTAGTAAGTAGATAAATTTAGGTGTATGCAATGGTAATCTATATTTATGTATATGTAATGTATACCTATGTTTACGTGTTATATTACATACATACATACATACATACATACATACATACATACATACATACATACATACATACATACATACATACATACATACATACATACATACATACATACATACATACATACATACATACATACATACATACATACATACATACATACATACATACATACATACATACATACATACATACTTACATACATACATACATACATACATACTTACATACTTACATATATACATACATACATACTACATAAATATACATACATACATGCATACGTTTACGTGTATGTGCTACGTACACGTGGTCACGAGAAATGGAAGATCTTCATTTCTGTAAATGTGAAGAAGACGAAAAAAAAAAAGAAGACGAAGAAGAAGCAGAGAAGAAGAAGAAGAAGAAGAAGAAGAAGAAGAAGCAGAGAAGAAGAAGAAGAAGAAGAGGTCAAGGAAGTTTCGCGAGTCTCGCGGAAGTAAGATTTACGACTAACAGAAGGCTGTCATTTTAAATAATATACGAACACATCCAGGCGACCGATCGAGTAAAAAAGAAATGGGAATAACCTGGACGTTTCTTTCGTTTTAAGATATTTTTCTTCTTCTTCTTCTTCAAAAAAAAAAAAAAGAATAAGAATTCCTTGGAGTACCATAACGAAAAAGTAACATTTATCTTGTATAAAGACAACACACACGTTCGGTCTTTACAACAGTAATCCTAATACTTTCGTCTCGTAAACGTACTTGGCTTACATGATTTTCCTCTCTCTCTCTCTCTCTCTCTCTCTTTTTTTTTCTTTCTCTTCCTCTTCCTCTTCCTCTTACTCCTACAACGTAGACTATAGACGATCGATTAATCACCCCCGTAGAAAATCGTTGGCTATTCTCCCTCAGCCGCCCGTTTGATCGTTCGGCCGTGTACCTAATCGCCTCCGCCACTCTCTTTCCATTTTTCTTTCTCAGTCTTCTTGGTTCCCTCTATCTATCCTTTTACCTCTACATCAACATCCAACCATCTACCCCATTTACATTTTAGTAATGGCAATCCGTCGCGCGCGAGAATTGGATTTGTTCGGATTTAAAAAATGAAAAAAAAAAAAAACGGAAAAAAGAAGAAGAAAAAAGAACGATCATCATCATCATCATCATCATCATCATTATCATCATTATCATCATTATCATCATCATCGTCATCCTCGTCATCATCGTCATCATCGTCGTCGTCGTCGTCGTCGTCGAAGAAAAATTTAATAATAATCGACGAATACTGACGAATTAATGAAAATGAATTTAAAAAAAATAAAAAGGAAAAGAAGAAAAAGATGTAAAAATGGACGATCATCATCATCATCATCATCATCATCATCATCATCATCATCATCATCATCATCATCATCATCATCATTATCATCATCAGCGAGGAAAACTTTGATGACGATTGACAAATACTATTAAGAATTAACGTAAACGATTGATAAACTGATCATACTCTGATCATTGATCCTACTAATTGGAAATTTCTCAGATAATAATAATAATAATAATAATGATGAAGATGATGATGATGATGATGATGATGATAATGGTGATGATAACAATAATAGTTATAATAATAATAATAATAATAATAATAATAAATTGAATAAAAAACAAAAAAAAAATTAAAATCCAAAAGAAACGTTCACTTCAATAAAGAAATCCCTTCTGGATATTCCAAACCAAGGTCGTACACCTTCCAATTTCCTTATACAAAGATAAATTTCCTTGAATAAAGATAAAGTATCTGATCCTCAAATCTAATTGAAAGATTCAAGAACCACCGTCCCCGAGAACAGATCAATTTTTATCGAAAGCCATCGAAACGGGTTTGCTTGCTGTTGTTAACCTGGGTTCGTTCATGCATACGAAGGTTTACTATCGTCCTACAGCATGACCTTTCTCTCTCTCTCTCTCTCTCTCTCTCTCTCTCTCTCTCTTTATTTATCTCTATCTCTTTCTATCTCTATCTCTATCTCTTTTCCTCTTACGCTCTTTTACTCAATTCACGCTCTCGTCGAGTCTGAACGACATACACATCACACAAACACCACACACACACACCACACACCACACACAAACACAAACACAAACACAAACACCACACATATATATATTATATACACATGATACCGACGAGGAGTTGGCTGTTTTCTCTAACATTGTCGCGCGTTTATGGCCTCGTAACGGTATTACACTATTATTATATTATCTCGTTCAGGTTCAAGTGCATACACAGCACGATCGACGACGACGACGACGACGACGACGACGACGAGGACGACTCGTTCTATCATTAGATCGGAAAAGAGAAGCGATCTCGTCGTTGACAATCTCTATCCACGTTGTTATCGAAGAACGATATTCATATTTTCTATTGGATATATATATATATATATATATATATATATATATATATACACACATATATACACGATACCGATTCCCATAGTCGATATCCTCCTTATTGGAATACGAATACAATGAAGACTATTTCCTGTGATTATTTTCCGTCGAAATATTCGATGAGTTACGTTGGAAGGAGGAGAATAAAGTAAAAGAAAAATCAAAAAGAAAAAGAAAAGAAAAGAAAAGAAAAGAAAAAATGATCCAATTACAGACACTCCAGATAGGGGAAATGGAATGGACGTAAAAAGATGGAGGAAGAAAGCAAAAAACAAAGAAAAAAGAAAAAAAAAAGGAAAATAAATGTAAGAACTATTTTCGTTACGTTCGAAATGAATTTGTTTACGAACCGATAATATCATCGGTATGTTGTTATTCTTTTGCGCGTATATTCGACGAATAAAAAAGAAATACATCCTTTTTTCTTGTTTTTTTCTCTTTTTCGTTTAATTGCAATCAACATACGCGTGAACGTTCATTCGTCTTGCATGCTCATTTGGGCAATTAAAAAAAAAAAAAAAAAAAAAAAAAAGAAAAAGAAAAAATATATAAAAAAATTAAAAAGAAAAATATAAAAAAATGGTCTATTTTGTGACACTCGAATGAAACGTATGATTATGAATGATGATACCGCACGTTGTAATTTTGTCAATTGGTTGAATGAAAAAAATTACACGTTTACCTTTTCACAATTTACCTTAAAGCCCGTCAAAAGCTATTTATACGAGGGGGGGGGAGGAGGGGGAAAGAAAGAAAAAAACGAAAAAAGAAAAAATAAAAAAAAAAAGGATAAAAAAAAGAAAAAAAATAAAAAGAAGAGAAAAAAAGAAAAGAAAAGAACGGAAGTAGCACATGCAACCATCCAAGTTCGCTTTACCGGCGATATCTCACGAGATTCCTATTATTATTTCTTCAAGTTCAAGAGCGCGAACGCGTGCCAAGAGACTTACGTTCTATCATTAGATCGTCTTCTCTAGGGTTCACTAACCAAGCGATTCGAGTTACCACCTCTTCCTCCTTCCTCGAACGAATTCTCGTTTGGAAAAAATTGGGACGAGTAACGAAAGAATTTGTTTACACGCGCGACGAAATGAACGATCGAACCGATCGACGTTTTAATTAATAATGGATATCAATGATCTTACACAATCAACCGATTTCGATTGAAGTGAGTATTTCATAATTGTTAATATGAAATATGTATATGTGATATACGTATTACATTTACATAGAGACGCGTACGAACGCACACACGTTACACGTACACGCAAACCTTATCCGTATATACGCGTGGGATGTACACAAACATACATGCATACATACACGTGTGTGTGTGCGTGTGTGTCGATATGTATATACCTGTAATGTATATTTATGTATCTAAATGAAACCAAAAAATGGTAAATAGAAGGAGAAAAGCTAATTTTCAAAATCGTCACGATTTCTTACCAATGGAATCGTCAATTTTCCAATTCAATGCTAATTCGATGAGTTCATCAAAATAAAGAAATATGGACATAGGGGAGGAGTAAAAAGAGAGAGAGTCGACACCTTTAAAATAGAGAAGGAAGTTAATCGTGCGTGTGAACATGGAACGATAATACGACGGCAAGTGTCTAGAAGCTACCGAGACGTATGAGTCATACATATGTTATATGTAACTCCAAAGAAAAGGAAGGAATCTCAAGGATAACCATTAGCCATAAACATTTCGTCTATTCGACGATTTCCCTATTCGGCGTGGGATTAATTAAACGGCGTCTGTCATTAATCCTGCGGCGTGGAACGACGTCCGGATAAGTTTGAAGTGTGATTGTCAGATCGATTTGTAAAAACGAACACGAACGTACGTAGGAACGTACGTAGGAACGTACGAATTAACCAACGAACGTACGTACGTACGTACGTACGAATGAACGATCGATTAATCGATTAAACGATTCTACGAGAAAATTAGAAAATTAGAAACGCCGAAGTTAGCCAATTCGAATGGTAACAAGAGAAATACCTATTTACGTACGTACACGTTTATGTGTGTGCGTGTGTGTGTGTGTGTGTGTGTGTGTAGGTATATACAATAGTATATGTATGTAGGGTAAGTACATACGCGTATATATATATATATATATATATATATATATACATATACATATATATAATCGAAAGCTCATTCTCATTCGAAAAGAGCAACGAAATAGAAAATTCAGGGGACGTTTTACACGACCGATTTATAGAGTAACAGCCAGCGAGAGATAATTAACTTGGCAAATAGACCGGACGTGGATGGTTCGGCTGTTAGAGAAGAAGAACGGGAATGAGCACGAGGACAAAAGAGAAAAAGACTACACAGAGCGATAGAAAGAAATAGAGAACTCGGAGGCAGACAGATTGACAGAGAGACGGAGAGACAGAAAGAGAGAGAAAGACAAGAGAGGAATAGGCAGACATGGACGAAGATACTAACAGACAGATTTATAGATAGATAAATAGAAAGAAAGAGAGAGAGAGAGAGAGAGAGAGAGAGAGAGAGAGAAAGGCCCATCGAAAAAGGACTGACTGATAGAAAGAGAAATAGGTAGGACCCATGAAAAAAGAAAGAGAGAGACAGACAAACAAACTTAATAACAGTAAAGTGACAGAGAAATGGACTTAACGATTGAAAAGATATATATATATATATAGGTAAACTTAAAGAGACGGACCGATACAATAAACAAAAAAGAAAAAGGAAAAAAAGACAAGAGACAAGATGGACAAATAAATAAAGAGTTGGAAAAAATAATGAGATACATGAGAGAAAAACAGAGAAAGAGAAGAGAGAGAGAGAGAGAGAGAAAATTGGAAAGTCGATAGATCGTTAAACGCGAACTATTGTTATACAATTTCCAAAGTCCTCTCTCTCTCTCTCTCTCTCTCTCTCTCTCTCTGTCTCTCTTTCTCCGTCTATCTCCGTCTTCGTTGAACACGAAGTGGTGATATCGTTCTCTCGTCAATGACAGCCGGCGCCAATGAATACGTTTCGTTACTATCACTATCGCTACCCACTACTACCAACTCTAACGCTACCCAACACACATAAACACACACACACACACAAAATCGTCCCCAACCTACCAACCACCACGAGTGTGTTTACAGACGCCAGGAGCGAGCGCATTACCCGGACATCCGTTGATATGTGTTCTCCAAGCTCTCGAATTGATAACTCGCGTCCAGGAATACATCGACCTTGTTTTCGAGAGCTCGCTTTCGAACGGGGTAACCTCTTCATGCGAAATCAGCCACGAGCAAAGCTCTTCTTCTCTTTCTCTTTCTCTTTCTCTTCTCTCTCTCTCTCTCTCTCTCTCTCTCTCTCTCTCTCTCTCTCTCTCTCTCTCTCTCTCTCTCTCTCTCTCTCTCTCTCTCTCCACAAACCTACACCTACACCTACATGCATTCATATACATATGTGTGTGTGTGTGTGTGTGTGTGTGTGTGTGTGTGTGTGTGTGTGTGTGTG
>OU426852.1:7593041-7608041 GCA_911387685.1 Dolichovespula media | reverse complement strand
AAAAAAAAAAAAAAAAAAAAAAAAAAAAAAAAAAAAAAAAAATCTCCCGGAACAATTTTTTACAGACCACGATCGAAGATTTCGCGCCATCAGCAGATGTTCAATATCGCCCGTAAGATCCACAATGCCTCTGTTTTTCACGGATAATGTCCGGTTGCAAAAAACAAAAATTCACTCATTTAAAATACCTTAAAGTGGAACAGAAAAAGTCTTTGGAAAAGATTTCACGTGAAATAATCGAGATGTAGTGTTAGATGTAGTGTTGGAGCAATAATAATAATAATAATAATAATAATTATTATTATTATTATTATTATAATTATTATTATTATTTAAAAAAAAAGGAAAAAAAAATCACGGTCCTGACGTTTCTATTCAATGTAAAGATGAACCTTTACGAATTATAGATCGTGCATTATAAAACATAGCTTTCTTTTAATTTGTTATAAATTAATAAAAGAAAAAAAAAATAATAATAATAAATAAATAAGGAAAGAGAGAAAGAAAGGAAAGAAAGTAATAACAAACGAAATTAAATGAAATAAAATAAAATAAAATAAAATAAAAAACAAAGAAAAAGAAAGGACCAATAAAATTCATTGGGAAGTTCATAAAGTCAAAAAGGATCTGAAGTTATTGTCAGTCATTCTGTGTGTCACCCTGTATGCGTATGTATAAATATATATATATATATATATATATATATACCCATATAAATACATACGTACATACGTATACGTGTATTATATTGCCCGAGAAAATGTCGATGTTTTCCGTCGAAATAAAAGAATTCGGAGGAGGGTACCGTTCTTCACTTACCCCTTCTTAGCTTCAGGGTGACGGGGTCCGATGAGAGCCGCAGACATTTCAGCACTGAAACAGAAAGATGCTGAGAGAAAAGAGTAAAAAATAAAAAAGATGAAGAGAAAGGGAGACGTCGGTGAGAAGGAGAATGAGAAAGAGAGAGAGAGAAGGAGAGAGAAGAAGAGGGAGAGAGAGAGAGAAAGAGAGAGAAGTAAAGGGAATGTCCTGAAAGAGCGCGAGTGAGAGAGAGAGAGAGAGAGAGAGAGAGAGAACAAGGCAACCTCGAGAAGTGGGTGGGTCTGGTGACTGGAATGAGAAGTACGTGGGTCGACCTGCTGCTTTCTACGTTGAGGTAGAACGCTTCTATAAGCTGAACCGAGCTTAGAAGGCACTGTACGACATTGCTAGCGATAAGTTATGAAGGTTACCATCAATATGGATAGTAAAATTACTATTTATATATATATATATCTGTCTTTTTTTATTCCTTTCACTCCTTCTCTCTCTCTCTCTCTCTCTCTCTCTCTCTTTCTTTCTATTTCTCTTTCCTTTTTACAATTCGCATGTCTCTACGTGTCCGTACAAAAATAAATAAATTAAAGAATTTCTTTTGCATACATACATACTCTATCTATCTCTCTCTCTCTCTCTCTCTCTCTCTGTCTCTGTCTATCTGTTTCCGACTCTGTCCCCACCCCTTTCCTTTTCTTTTTGAATAAAAATAAATAAATATTGAAGACATACGATTCCAACTTCGTTTCTTTCCCTCTTTCTTCTTTTCTTTTCTTTTTTTTTTTGTTTTCGCTTTTTCCTCATTTTTTTTCTTCTTTCATTTCGCGATAAAAATAGATACGTATATATACGATTTGTTCTCTACGTTTCATATCTTTTTTCCCTAGCTTAAAATTCATATATAGCATATATATATATATATATATATATATATATATATATATATATATGAACCGGTATTTTCTTTTTGTTATTTTTCTTTCTTTTTTTTATCCTTAAATTAGTAATAATAAATAAAGATTACAGGAGCTTACGAGTTTTGACGTTTAAATTCTTACCAAACGAGTTCTATCTATCTTTTTATCCTTTTTCTCTTTCCTTCAATTAATAAAGACGCCATTCAAGATACGCCATGTTACTTTTGTATCAATTCATTGCAATTAGACTAGTTTGGATCGTTTGACGTTCAATATATACATATATATATATATATATATATATATATATATATATATATATAAAATCTTATCTGTCCTAGAAAATTATTAAGAACACGCATGATAAAATAACAAAACGCATCCACACTGTTACTACTACTACTACTAATACTACTATTGCTATTACTAGTACTACTACTACTGCTAACAGTATTACTGATAGTACTACTGCTATATTTTCTCAAGAGAAACATCAAAAGAGAAATTGCAACATGAAATACACGAGGAACTCGTTAAGACGCGACATTAACGACGCATTAACAGGTTTTTCTCAGGATCGTCGTAATGCATAGTTCGCTAAGCTTACGAAGAATCACAGGCTTGATATAAAGTTCAAAGTTCGCCAGACACCTTTTGCAGAGGACACAAGAAAAAATAAATAAATATATATATATATATTTATAAACATATATATATATATTTTATATATTTCATATATATATGTACGAACATGTATATACATAGAATGAAGGTGAGAGAAAAAGAGAAAAAAAGAGAGGAGAGAGAGAGAGAGAGAGAGAGAGAGAGAGAGAGAGAAAGAGATAGAAACGAAAAGGATGAATTTCAACTTATCAAATTAAAGAGTAGACTTAACAGAAAGATATATTACCTCGGCTTGAAATTGTCATAGGTCAGGTGGTTTATATACATACATACATATATACATATATACATACATTCATACATACAAACATACATACATACATACATACATGCATGCATGCATACACACACAGACACAGAAACACACACATACACACGAAGCACATAAAAGCGCTCGAGGGTTGCCTTTACGCTCTAACTGGTTCAGACGGAGGTCTATTCTAACACATAGAATAATATCACACATAAACCGAGATAAGGTGGATGGACCTGAAAATTCCACGGGCATAATTCCGGTGTGTATATATATATATATATATATATATATATATATATGACATACATTTTCGCGCGATTTCATATAACCCCTTCGCACGTTCTGACATTTAAAAATAATTTTCAACTGCGCCGTTCCATGGCATCCGGGGACTAGGGCCGCGGCGTTTCATCAAGGAAATATTCTCCCTTCTTGAGATTAGAGTTACTTACGCGTGTGTGCGTCTACGTACGTGAGTAAAAGGGAGGAGTACATTGCCCACGTAGAAATTAGACGCATTTAGATTTACTAGACATGGATGAACGACACGACGGCCCCCATTCCTATGTTCGTTTCAACTTGCGAATTCGTTTGATAAGAAAGAAAGAAAGAAAGGAAACAAAAAAAAGAAAAGAAAAGAATCAAAGAAAGAAAACAATATTGAGGATGATATATTCTCATCGAAAGAAATGAAATCGAAAGAATTCGTTATTGACACCTTCTACGTTGAAATCGAACAAATTTAAATTTTATACTCGGCGCTCCAACTAATTTTCATTTTAATCCTAAATTCGTTTGACAAAAAAAGAAAAGAAAAGAGAAAGATGATTCTTAAGAGAGAGAGAGAGAGAGAGAGAGAGAGAGAGAGAGAGAGAGAGAGGAAAAAAAAGAAAGAAAGTAATTCGTTATTACGTTCTTCGCGTAGAAATTAAATGAATTTAAATTTATTAGACAGCTTGCATTACCTTCATTCAAATTTTCATTTTACTCGCATTTCGTTATATATATATATATATATATATAAAAAAAAAAAAAGAAAGAAAGAAAAAAAAATTAACTCGTAAGGATTCGCTCGAAAGAGAGACGAATAAATAAATAAATAGCAAAAAAAAAGTAAAATAAAAGAGTAAAAAAGAAAAACACAGAAAACCAAAGGATGATTCTTACAAACCATCTTACCTTTTGGAAAGAAAGAAAGATGAATCTTGAAACGAATAGAAGTAACTTATTATTACGTAGGACGTAGATACAATACGCGAGATATATATATATATATATATAGTTTCGTACAAAGTACCGAGAGGTCTAAGGGTTTAACAAATGGGATCAAAAAGGTCAATCGAGTAGTCCGTCTTACGGGCGAACCGTTCAAACTTACGTTCGCATACATACATATATATATATATATATCGTTTAATTACTTCGATGACGTAATGTCTGCTGTAAAAGATAAATTCAAAACTCCCGCGACTCGATCGAATTAATCGTTGTAGGAGGATCCATTGAGATAAAGCGATTTATATCGATCATTGATTAAGAAAGAAGAGAAAGGAGAGAGAAAGAGAAAGAAAAAGAAAGAGAGAGAGAGAGACAAACGTACACGTAAAATAAAGATTTTAACTGAAGAGAAAGAGAAAGAGATACAAACGTACAAACCATACATAAATAACACAAGCACATACACAAAATCAAGATTTTAACCTCATATAAAAAGAAAGAAACACACACACAAAATAAAGATTTTTAACCTCATATAAAGAAAAATACACACGAACACATACATACATATATAAAATAAAAATTGTTAACCTCATATAAAGAGAAATACACACACACACACACACACACACACAAAATAAAGATTTTTAACCTCATATAAAGAAAAATACACACAAACACATACATACATATATAAACTAAAGATTTTTAACCTCATATAAAGAAAAATACACACGCACAAAATAAGGATTTTTAACTTTATAGAAAGAGAAAGAGACTCAATCACGCGCGCGCGGAAAGAAACACATATATAAAAATAAAGATTATAACTTCATAGAAAGAGAAAAATAGAGAGAGAGAGAGAGAGAGAGAGAGAGAGAGAGAGAGAGAGAGAGAGAGAGATAAAGAGAGAGATAATAAATCGATCTTACATATTCTGTTTTCCAACGTGTTGTCGAGTTCTATTTCTATCGCCATTCTAATCACCTATATTTACGTGTATATGCGTGTTTATGCTCTTGCTGATATTTCTGGCAATTTTACGTCTCCTAATATTACCCAGTTAAATATGAATAAAGCTGTGCGCGGGGTGAGGGGGAGAAAGGAAAGAAGCCGTCGTCGGTTGCACGGAGTCCGTCTGTCTGGATGACGTTTCGAGAGAGACTCGTCGACGGGGGACGAGCGCGCACCAACACACACACACACACACACACACACACACACACACACACACACACACACACAAAAGAGAAATGAGAGTCGGAAATGAAAGTCGGAATAATCGATAGCGGAGGGTGAGGAGGAGGAGGAGGAGTATCGATGGTCACGAAAATCGCGAAAAAATGGACGGTCGAAACGTCAGAGAATCGATAGGACGAAAAGGATAAATAATTTCGAATCGACTGGTCGCAATCCTCGTTCTCTCTTTTTCTTCTTTTGTTTTCTTTTTGTTTTTTTTTTTTTGCATTTTTGTTTTGTCTCTTTTGTTCATTCCTCTCTCTCTCTTTTTTTCTTCGCTCTCTTTTTCTCGTTCAAAACACGCAATAGTCCCGGCCGCGTAGCTCCGTAACCGAGAGCTGTGGTAACCGACGCCACACGTAAAGCTCGATCCTTTTCTTACGTAATAATGCATTTTTACGAGCCACGCTCAATGGAATGGGATTTTCACTCCGGAGATTAATACGTTCCCGCGATAGAGAAAATTAATGCGTGAGTGAGTGTGCAAGAGAGAGAGAGAGAGAGAGAGAGAGAGAGACGAGATGATCGATCTCAAAAGTGAAAAAAAAAAAAATCAAAAGATAAAAACGAATAGATGAGAAATTTACAGGCTCTATTATAAAGAAAATATCGAGCAAACAAAGAAACGAACGAACGAACAAGATAATAATAAACGACGTTAAAATTCGTCAAAAAACGAAAAAAAAAAATATATCGAAGATAAGATAAGAAAAGAAAAGAGAGAGGAAAAAAGGAAAAGAAAATTTGGACAACGATTTGTTAAGAAGACTTCGACGGCTCGATCAAAGATAATCGAATCGTACGTAAAGAAGAGTAGAAATGCAAGGAGAAAAACAGCGAATGAAGGGAAGAATCTACAAAGGAAAAAATAAATAACAACAACAAATTTTCACCGATTATGAAATATCTCTCCGGAGGCTCCTACTCGCGTATATTGCATTAACAAATGGATGGAATAAAATGTCGATCGGGTGAAGAAATAAATAAATCAAGAAAAAAAAAAAATACAAAAAAAGTGATCTAAAAACTCGATGAAACATAAGATGTCAAAAAAATAAGGAAGAACGAAAACGAGAACGAAAGATAAAAGGAAGAAACTACAAAAATCGAGGAAAGCCTTAAGGGATCCCGATTAAAAATAATAAATCGAAGGTAAGAGAGAGAGAGAGAGAGAGAGAGAGAGAGAGAGAGAGAGAGAGAGTAAAGAAAAAAAGATGTAACAAAAATTTCCGAAGAGAAAGAAGCAAACAAACAAAAAAAAAAAAAAAGAAAGAAAAAGAAAATTTTACGCACAATTTTCATGGATTATAAAAAATTTTTAAACGCTCATACAAACCCACGTGCCCACAGATACGTAAATATAGGTGTATACGATGTATATGAATGAGGGTAACGAATGAAAGGTGTAACGGAAAAAAAAAGGAAAGAAAAAACGAATTAAAAATGTTTAAATGAAGTTAAAAAAAAAAAGAAAGAAAGAAAGAAAGAAAAAATCAGTGTGTTCTTCTTACCTTCTTTAGTACTAAATCGGTTGACATCGACTTCGTTCACCCTAAGTATGACGTCACCGGCCTCGACCTGCAAAAAAAAAGGATCGTTTCTATGAATCGGTGTCTGTAGTAAATAAAATGTGTGTGTGTGTGTATGTGTGTGTGTGTGTGTGTGTGAGGAGAGAGAGAGAGAGAGAGAGAGAGAGAGAGAGAGAGAGAGAGAGAGAGAGAGAGAGAGAGAGAGAGAAGGTAAAAGCAAAACACGAGTTTGCGGCAAGTAAGTAAGTAAACAAGTAAGTAAGCTAGCTGCAAGTGTTATTGCAACATGTCGGAGTAAAGTTTAAAGAGAATAGAAGAAGAAGAAGAAGAAGAAGAAGAAGAAGAAGAAGAAGAGGAATGCATCGTCAACGGGCGATGCAGCCATCGTTGCGGTGCTCGCACACGGTTTTAGAGCGCTCTCGTCGAAGGTCAGTGCACTCGAAAAGTTTTCTATCCTTCTCTTTTACCACACGAAATCACACCGCAGCGCAGCGCACCGTACCACACCATACCACACCATACCATACCACACCACACCACACCACACATCACATGTCACATTCCACTCTCTCTCTTCCTCTCTCTCTCTCTCTCTCTCTCTTTTTTTCTCTCTATCGCACGTGTTCTCGTCGTTCGTTTCACCACTCGAAATCTCCTCGATTTCATGAAGCACCGCTTTTCCTCGTGACGGCCTATATTTAGAAACGACTTCCGTACTACATTAATGCACTATCGATCTTGGCAAATGCATCGCGATAAGGTAAGATTCCTTATTTGCGTGTACATATAACTACGAAAACAACGAGAGAGAGAGAGAGAGGGGGGGAGGAGGAGAGAGATAATTTGATAGGTCCGAAATAAGATTTTCAAGGATTTGTCTAATTTGGATACTTCAAATTATATATATATGTATGTATGTATGTATGTATATGTATATATGTATATATATATATATATATATATATATATATATATATATATATATATATATATATAATATGGATTAAAAGTTCCTAGGGTGATCCAAAATATTCTATTATAAATTATTTTAAAGTTAATTATTCGTTCCCCAAATTCTTCGAGCTAATTTGTTTTCTTATTTTCTTCTTAAGATTGTAAAACCACAATATTTGCCTGTAAAAGTACAATGCCTATCTAATAAGCCTAAAAATTTCGAAAAATTGATATCTTAAATCATCTAGAAAATTTTGAACTATATATATATATATATATATATATATATATATATATATATATATATATACACACACACACATACATATATTTTTTTTTCTCGACATTTTTCTTCGAACTTTCGTTAAAGTCGAAACATAATAGAGATGATGTGTGTGAATAAAATAAAAAAAAAAATAAAAAAATATGAACGTCGAGATCGCTCATGCGTTTTTCTCTCACGTTGAAACGTTGTTGTGGTCATTAAATCGTTATAAATCATTATCTCTTAGGACTTAGCGTTTAAGGTATTAGTTAACGCGTGGGTGTATTCAAGTAGACTCGTAAAAGAACTATACACGTTCGCTCGCACTATCATTTTGATGTCTCAGTATTTAAACGCATCGTTGTCTCGAATAACACCTTCCGTATTGGAGAATGTTTTACATGGTGGTGGTGGTGGTGGTGTCCGTCTAGGCGTCTATGTAGGACTTATAATTTCTTAAAATTTAAAGAAGTGAATAAACGTGTACGAATACATTAACGTTAACGAATTTACGACTTCCCTGTGCGACTCTTAATCGCGAGATTCGATTTCTTTAAAATAGATATCTGTATATCGTCGGGATAATAATCAATAACTATTTCTCCTTTCGTTGGATCGTATTAAAAAATAAAAAATAATTAATATTAAGGATAATAATAAAAGTAATAATAATAATAAGAAGAAAACAAATAATAATAACAATAAAAGTATAAAACAATTTCTTGCGAGACGAAACATCATTTCTAATTCTAATTTATTATATCTTCTCGGCTAATTAATTTACAATTTTTTCGCGGAGTGAAAAATCGAAGGAAAAAATAAATAAAATGATCCTAAAGAAAAAAAAAAAAAAAAAAAAAAATGAAAAAAAGAAATATTTCGCGTCGTCGAAAAATTAGTGAAATTAACGAAAAAAAAAAAAAAAAATAAGAAGAAGAAGAAGAAGAAAGTATCGCGTGTAGGATTTCTTTGCGAGTATTAACGTTATTAATTTAGAAGTGTTTTATAAAACCGAATTTGAAAAGAGAAAAGATGGAATGGAAAATCTAACACGGTGACGTGTTTTCCGTCTACAAATTACTTTCGAGTGCACCGCGTGCATGCAGGTCGATGCATCCTGTAACAGATTTTTGGTTAACCGGGTCAGAGGGCAGGGACGGACGGATTTTTCAAGGCATGTTTCGCCAATGGATTATCAAGGGTCCGTAACGACGAACTTGCGTGCGCGTGAATTGTGCATGTGCATTACGTAAAACGGTGATTAGATTTTGCTCCTCTAATATTCTCGAGAAAATTTTATTCAAATCTTGAAGGAACCGCGTTTTGATAAATAAAATGAAAATATAAATTAAGAGATAAATTAAAAAAAAAAAAAAAAAGAAGAAGAAGGAAAAGAACACGAAATATCATTCATCGAAATATTTCGATAATAAGATACAAATGTTGAATACTGCATAATGCGACGTATCATGAGGAAACATATTAAATGAATTATGAGGTACATATTAAAATTAACAAAATAAATAAATAAGTAATTCTTTGAAATCCACTGACAAATTATTTGTTACAGTTTTGTTGTCGTTAAATTGAATATGATAGTCGATCATCGTAGTTATTATCATTTTTATACTTCCTACGAAATATAATAAATAAATACATAAATAAATAAATAAATAAATATATATATATTTATATATAAAAATGAACATATATTTATATTATTGTTTACATTATTGTTGTATTGTGTATGTTGTTTGTATTAAATTAGATATAATTATCATTAAAGTTATTATCATTATTAAAAAAAAAAAAAAATAACAAAAATAAAATAAATAAATAAACAAAAATACATCAAACGAAATCAAAATAAAAGAAAAGAAAAGAAAAAAAAAAGAAGAAAGAAAAAACAAAATATAAATCACCGGGGCGTAATTATATTTCAATTAACTTAAATATTCTCAATAATACGAGAAAGAAAGAATTCATACATTCGTATACTTTCTTCTTAGTTTCACCTATAATTAAGTTTTTATTCTCATAACTGTTATTATATTTAATTGTTGATAATAATGAAAATGTTGATGTTTAACGGGTCGATGGAAAAACTATGTGCGAAAGTCAAAACTCGAATGAAGTCCTGTTACGAAAGCATAGACACACGCGCGCGCGCACGCACACACACACACACACACACACACACACACACGACACACGCATACTCACGCAAACGCACATACTCTCGATGGGTACGCTTCGAGCAAGTCGTGCGAAATCATTAATACCTGGATAAGAACGGCTCTGCACCACTTTCTACGTGGGCAGACACGCAATTGCATGGTGTGTACCGGTGCTATAGGCTTTAGTACGTGCCTCGCAACGTTACTTGCGCATAATTTATATTCACAGCTCAAATTTATCGTCCCCCAGGTATACATACCTTGTTATTAAGAGACGACCGACTTGATAATAAATATTTAATATTTTTGAATACGTATGAATACCTATACATACATAAATACATACCTACATACATATGTATGTATGTATGGAGTTTGACCATTATTCAATTTTCTAATTAATTTACATAAAATATCTTAGCAATAATATTCTGTATAATGATTTCCTGGTTTATATAATAATAATAATAATAATAATAATAATAATAATAATAATAATAATAATAATAATAATAATAATAACAACAATAATAATAATAATAATAACAATAATAATAACAATAAAGAGTTATAATGATGTTAAATTATAACCATCTTTTTTTGTTCCTTTTCTGTCCATTTTTTATGGGGGATGTAGGGAAGTGGGATGAGAGGTACGGTGGGGGGTGGACGAGAGATCTTCATACGATCTCGTAAGAAAAGTTATTAAAAAAGAAAAAATTTTTAGGTATATTGTCGACCTATATATCTATCGTCATCGAAACGGGTTATTATTTTTATCCATTCTAAACAGGTTAATTATAATCAGATTGAGGTATGATACACTTATGCTCGCTCGTATATCCTTTCATCGTAAAACAAATTATTCATGAAAATTTAATGGACGTTATCGATTTTTCAAAAAAAAAAAAAAAAAAATCGATTTAAAACCGATAATTAGTTAATTACGATTAATTTAATTTAGTTTAATGTATAATTAATTTTTCCCTCGTAAAATACTTGGTAGATATCTAAAAAATAATTATTGACATAACTTCAATGTCGAACACGATTCGTATTATACGAAAATTGGGCGAAAAGTTTTTAGGCGACATCAAAAATCGATTGCTCTTTGGACTAATTTTTTCCTTTTCCCTTTTCTTTCTTTCTTTCTTTCTTTCTTTCTTTCTTTCTTTCAGATTCGGAAAAAGTTTCTACTTTTGCAGTTTTATAATTTGAAAAAAAAAAAAAAAAAAGAAAAGATTATCTATAAAAAGTAGCTCGGAAAAAAGTAATGAGATTTTGAAAAAAACGCTCTAGAAACTTTTGACCCATCCTGTATATGATGAATATCTATACTGAACGATGTCGTACTATAATTTATAATGAAATTAAACTACAGCGCATCTTTTTTGTATTTTTCTTCTGAACAAAATTAATAATTATTTAATAACAATAACATTAATAATAATAATAATGTAGACGTATACATGTATATAAATATTTAGCACACACACACACACACACACACGTGACAATAAATACTTTAATGAAGAAAACTATGCGGAATTGGCGGGCATAATTGGAACGTTCGAGATGTTGTTCGACTAAAATATGTTAGCGCACCTTAGATATCTTCCTTCTAAGCGTACACACACACATATATATATATATATATATATATATATATATATATATATATTATACATACTTACATACCTACATACATATATACATACATACATACTGTATATACGTACAAACATACATACATACATACATACGTAACAGGATATTTTGCCAAAGTGACGCAATACGGGTACCTTCAGTCGCACTTTGACAGTTTGGAGATGCACCAATTAACTCCTAAATTTAGACAACAATATTCGAACAGACGAACAGTTCGTTCGAAGATAATTACCTCGCGTCGAGAGGAAATAAAAAAAAAAAAAAAAAAGAACAAAAAAAAGAAAGAAAAAAAGGAAAGGAAAAATGCAAATCAAAATTGTGTACTCCCTTTAATAATCTTCGGAGTAAATCTCGATTGAAAAATCACGAATCAAAACATATTTATCGTTTTGCAAAGTGTCTACGGGACGATTCGATTTAAACGATTTATGGTTAAACGATTTTACACTTCGTAACAAAGGATTAAAATATCACACAGACACACACACACACACACACACACACACACACACACACACACACACACACACACACGGGCACGCACGCACGCATATGTTTATAGCTACGTACGCGCACGCGCGCGCGCGCACACACACACACACATTTTCGTTCATTAATCCGAGAAAAGTAAAATCAGTCGACGGGAAAGCGAAATAAAATTCGCGCAATTAAACCTGTAAACGTTACAGGAGTTATTGCAACGTTACAAACGTAACTCTATTCGACTCTATTCGATTCTATTCGACTCGACTCGATTCGAATTGAATCGACTGTGAAAAGTCATCCTCGTGTGGCATCGTATTTCCTGGACACGCAATTGAACGATAAATCGACCCAATGATAAATCCTATTCCCGCTCTCACTCGATAAATTTGTTTCCCGAGTAATTGTAAGATAATAATTGAAGGACACAGAAGAAAAAAGAAAAAAGAAAGAAACACGAATAAATAGGAAAGAATAATTAATTTATTTATTTACTTATTTCTTTGTTTGTTTATTTATTTATTTATTTATTTATTTATTTATTTATTTATTAAAAAAGTACCTCACGTAAAGGGATGTATTTCACGTAATCGAACCTTTCCCCGTAGTTCCTGCCCTTTCGAAAGAAACGATGGAACGTTCGAAAACACTCTGAACACCCATCAAATTTACAGCACATTTGATGATAAATAATAACAAAAAAAAAAATATATATATATATATAAAAGAATGAAGATACAGAAAAGAGAGAGAGAGAAAGAGAGAGTAAATCGCTACGAACACGATTCAATTCTCGAATCCGATCGACTAATGATTGTAGCGCGCGAAATTTCGGTCAGGGATTAGAAACCGAAGTAGACGGGACGCTGGCCAAACATTGTATTTTTGAACACAACGCGACATTGACTTTCGTCGTTGCATCTTGGCTCGTAAACTATTGTCAATCGCGTTCAACTCCTCACAAACTTCGAGCGAGATGTGTTCAAAAGAAAAAAAAGAAGAAAAAAAAAAAAGAAAAGAAAAGAAAAAAAATTCTAAATAACGAAAAAATAAAGAATCCTTTCCAGCCCCGTCCAAATTAAAACAAATCCCTATAAATATAGGGATGTATAGGTGTAATCGTAATAATAAATAAATTAATTAATTAACGTAATAATTAAATTATAATAATTAAATTACGTGTCTTTATTAAGAACGTTTAAATGTACATTTTCTCATAAAATGAAATTAAAATAAAATAATTATTTAAATTAAATTATATATATATATATATATATATATATATACACATATGTATCGTTAATTACGAATAATAATAAATATGTGTGTCCTCGTACGTCGTGCTTAAAAAAGAAAAAATATACGAATAAAAAAAAAAAAAGAAGAGAAAAAGAAAAAGAAAAAAAAAACAAATTTTAATTTCATTCAAACGCGCCAAAATAATAAATATGAGCGCGCGCGAGCGTATGCTTCGTTCTTAAAAAAAGAAAATATACGAATAAAATAAAAAAGAGAGAGAGAGAGAGAGAGAGAGAGAGAGAGAGAGAGAGAGAGAGAGAGAGAAAACAAATTTCAATTTCATTCAAACGCGCAAAGAATCGAATGCGATACGACGAATCGCGTATTCGTTCGAAATAATATTCGAAGAAAATAATCGTCGCGAGTCGATTTTCTCCTCTTCTTCCTCTCTTTTCTTCCTTTACTATTTCTACCCTTTTCTCTGTTCTTCTTATTTTTTTCCTTTCTTTTTTTTTTTCTTTTTTTTTTTTTTTTCTTTTTCTTTCAAAGCCACCCCACGTATATATACGTGTCTCTGTGAAGTATCATAAGGTTTCCAACGTAAACGATGGACAACTCAGAACGACCGGATCGGATTTTAACGAGGCTCGTATACGCATACAACGATACGTCCTGAATATTAGTGTCTATCCTTCCGGTGCTTAACGACAACGACAATGACGACGCTGACGACGACGACGCTGATGACGACGACGCTGACGACGACAACGACGTACCGTTAATCGATCCCTGCTCACCGATCGACTTTAATTAAAACTCCCGAACGCGACTCGTCGGTTTTTTTTCCCCCTCGGCGATCGTTTACCCTTCTCCCTCTCCCTCTCTTCTCTCTCTCTCTCTCTCTCTCTCTCCCAATCCCTATTTCAACCCTCTCTTCTGTATCCTCCCACTTTTTCCCTCGACCAATCCCTCTTTTTTCTTCTTCTCTTTTTCCCCCTCTCTCTTTTGTTCTTTTTTTTTCCTTACATTTTTTCCCGATGCACAAAGCGCATTCGATTAGATTTCCGAAGAGAGCACACGCAATAATTGCCACTCGATATCGCTTTTCATCGGCTATCAAAATGAAATTTTTTCTTTGATATCGATGACATCGGCTTTCAGTGAGAATCTAGTTTTTTTTTATCTCTCTCTCTCTCTCTCTCTCTCTCTCTCTCTCTCTCTCTCTCTCTCTCTCTCTTTATATATATATATATATATATATCTTTTTCTATTCCATTGCAAGTGTACACATTGAAGAGAAATTAATACCACGGGGTAGGGAGAGACAAAGAAGGAAGAAAAACAGGAAGAAAAAGAAAAACAAAGAGAATTGAAAAAAACGCCGTCTATTCGAGGAGAAACTATTATCGATGCCATAACGAGGTTATAATTTATAAACGAAAAATTAAATTGTATTCGAAAATATTTATATAAATGGTTTATAATGAATGATAATAATAATAAAAAAATATATATTTTTTATAATAAATTATAATAAATTATAATAAATAATAAT
>OU426852.1:7575541-7585541 GCA_911387685.1 Dolichovespula media | reverse complement strand
CGAAAGAATTATCTATGTCGTAACTTGAAACGTTACAAGAAACTTTTAACGAAGTCGGGGAAACTGAAGGAAGCGGAACTTTGTGATTCGATGCCGATCACTTTCGAACTGCCAAGCGAGTACAGGATGTTCGTCGAGGAATACCAAAGGCAGCCCGGTTCGACTTGGATCGTTAAACCGGTCGGTAGATCCCAAGGTAAGGGGATATTTCTCTTTCGAAGATTGAAGGATCTGATCGATTGGAAATCTTCGAGAATCGAGAAACAACAATCCGAGGGTCCGACAGAAACTTTCGTCGTTCAGAAATACATCGATGATCCTTACCTTCTGGCAGGTTAGTCGAACTGATACATCATTCTCTCTCTCTCTCTCTCTCTCTCTCTCTCTCTCTCTCTCTCTCTCTCTCTCTCTCTCTCTCTCTTTTCTTCCCCTATGCTCAACGCATTCGTTGCGTTTCCCTCCCAAAAAAGATTAAAAAAAAAAAGTTTAAAAAAAATAAAGATTAAAAAAATTACGTTAAGTGCGATTAAAATTTTTTTATTTTATTTTGTTTTATTTTATTTTATTTTATTTTATTTCTCTCGTTTTTTGCGATTCCTTTGAGTATACAGGTAGGGACGATGACGTCGACGAACAACGTCACACGCACCATAACGTACGTACGTAAACAATTTCGTCAATTGGCGTCATCCGCAGCGACGGGGATTTTTTTCATTTTTTTTGTTTTTTTGTTCTCTTTTGCATACGTACGGTACGCTGCTCCGCGTCGAAAAAATTGACGTATACTTTGGGAATATTTTTTTTCCTCCTCCCTTTTCTTTTTTTTCTTCTTTTTTTTCCAAGAAATGAGTAAAATAAATCGGAAAAGTTTTTTGTCCCCCCCCCGCCCGCTCCTTCCGATTCGATTAGAATATCGGTCTCTTCTAATCCGAGAATCGCGTAGACGACTAAACGCAAAAAAAAAAAAAGAATTCACAGGCCGCATCCCGATTTGTTTAGGAACACGAAATTATCAAAATTCCAGTACCGTCTTCGCGAAACCACGTGGATGCGGACAAATAGCTCGATTTTTCTTGTTCATTTGCTTTTTCTCTTTTTCGTTTACTGTTTTTTAAATAGTAACTTTTAACACCCTTCGAGCGAGTTCAAAAGTCTTAATTTCAAACGAAACAATGACAAATCCTTTACTCTTCTTTTTCATTCCTTCGATTTTCTCTTTCATCCCACGTATCGAAAAATTTTTCTCTTTGAAAAAATTCAACAAATTTACGCCCTACTACTAATCGTAACTGCAACATTATTTTACAAGACTCCATTGAAACTTCAATCATTCCGTTCCAATGATTTTTACAAAATGCTAGAATGCGATCCATGGAGCCAGAATTGTTGTAAAAAAAAAAAAAGAAAAAAAGAAATTGACGTAGGTTCCACGATCTGCAAACGTCAATTTTTGACGTTTATAATTTTAATATATAAAATCAAATTGGACGGAAACAATTTTTGTTCTTTTTTTTTTTTTTTTTTTTACGAATAAAACGTCAAATAACAACGTGGAATTATTTCAATGTTCATCAAATTTATTTTCCTCTCTTTCTATAAAAAAAGAAAAGAAAATAAATAAATGTATGATGATGATAATAATAATAACTAATAATAATAATAATAATAATAATAATAATAATAATAATAATAATAATGATGATGATGATGATGATGATGATGATGATGATGATGATGATGATGAGGATGATAAGGATGATGATGATGATAATAATAATAATATGATGATGATGATAAAATAATTATAATAATAACAACAACCCCCTAAAGAAACATCAATTCTTTGATGTTTTTGGAAAAACGAGAGCGCACGTATGGGTATTATAACACCTCTCAAAGTATACACGCTATAGAATATACATAAATAGGTGTATACGTTCGCTAGTAGTTCAGTCACTTTTTCGATCCATCGCGATGGCTCTCGTAAAGAAAAGAGGAGCTATCTCCGAAGTGAAATCTATAGACGTTAGTTCTACTGCTAGTGGCATCGATGAAAGACAAGTATGGAGAATAAGAGGATATGTGAGAAAGAGCTTGGATCTCAGCCGACTCATTCATTCGTTCGTTCGCTCACTCACTCACTCTCTCTTTCTCTCTTAAAAGATGTTCCGTACTATTCGGCTAAAAATCACATCTACGTATATATATATATATATATATAGTAAATACACACACACACACACACAGAGTAGATTCACTTCTATGGGAATAGCTTTTGCTGTCTTTTTCTATAATCACTCTCAAGAGAACCATCTATAAATATCTTCTTTATACACGCTTCTTCGTTTCTTCTCCCACCTCACCCCCCCCCTCTCTCTCTATCTATCTCTATCTCTATCTCTATCTCTATCTCTATCTCTATCTCTTCTTCTTCCTTTTGCAGGACGAAAGTTCGACCTACGTATCTACGTACTGGTAACGTCTTTTCATCCCTTGAAGGTCTGGCTAGCGAGAGAAGGTTTTGCACGTTTATCCAGCCAGCTATTCGATCTGAAAAACATCAATGATAACAGGGTTCATCTGACCAACATGGCGATACAATTGAAACGATCCAAGGAAGATGAACGAACGAATAATGGATCGTCGAACGATAATAGAAAACATTCCTGCAAATGGGCTTTAATTAAATTCAGAGAATATTTGACCGCACGGCATGGGGTTTCTGTCGTAGAAACGGTCCTACAACGTATAGCCGGTAAAAAGATAATTCAATAATTATTTATCATTGGTATAAGTATTCGGAGGGATGCCCCACTTTATTTTATTTATTTATTTATTTATTTGTTTGTTTGTTTTCATTTTTTTTTTCCTAAAGCTTCTCGATGAAGTATATCAACGTAAATTCAATCGTTATACAAAGTGTTAGAAAGATATAATTGAAGAGAGCGGACACATGGGAGATCGTATAATGTCAAGGTTAAATCTAAAAAAAATAATTCTAGATTTTTATTTATATATATATATATATATATAAAATAAAGAAAGAAATAGTTTCCCCATAGTTTTCCCATTTCATCAGGATCGTACGGGTCGGATCGACGACCATGATTCGGAGTTTCATGGCTCGGATAAAAAAAAAAAAAGAAGAAGAAGAAAAGGAAGAGGAAAAGAAACAGGTTTTGAACATAACAGAAAGAAAAATGATTTCTTACGCTCGCATAAAACTTCGCTACGAGTATATCGCATAAATTCGAGAAATAGTTGAAAAACAGCGCGGCCTTTCGTGGAACTACTACTGAGATATCGCGTATAACACGTCGAAGAGAACAAAAAAAAGGGGAGGGGGTAAAGAAAGAGAAAGAAAAAGTAGACAAAAAAAAAAGAAACACAACAACAGTCGTCCCTGTTTCAATGTACAACTTTACTGCAACCCTAAAAACACGACGGTATCGTATACTCTCAGCCATTGTCCTACTACCTCGAAACTTTCTCGATACTTCAGAGGACTAGAGATAAAAGGAAAAAAAAAAAAAAAAAGAAAGAAAAGAAAAAAATATCAGCAAAATTTTTTCATTTTTCGAAAAAGATTTATATCTCCCTTGACAGATGACGCATCCTTACTCTCTCGCAATAACGTTCGGGACTGTCACGAAATTTTTAGGAACGTTTTCGTTACTTCCCCTCCCCCCTCACCCCTTAAGCTTTCTACTAATTCGTCGTACTAATCCTAACGTACCTATCAATATAATAACATACCTATTTCTAGCCAAAATCAAAAATCGATTTTATTTTATTTTATTTGGCATTCCGTCCGACGTGTCCGTTTGCAACGGTCTTATTTTATTATTAATTAATTCCTCGCGAACGAAAACGATCAAAGAGGTTATAGACCAGGTTCTGGTTTCTTTATTATCCTTTATAGCGTCTTTGGTTACACGGAGGCGCGTATGATCGCGGTATTATTGTTGTACGTTCATTTAAGAAAGCGACGTAATAATAGATCCTCGTCATTAAAAATAATTAACGAGAAGAATAAAAATTCATCGTCCCCTTAAGCAACGGCAACAGCAGCAATGGCAGCGCGACAGCCGGTTTTAGCCGTCGTAGCAACAGAAGAATGTATAATTTTACGATGGGTCAATAATTATATTATCTCCCTCCCTCGCCGCGCCTCCCACCCGCCCCGAAAAAAATAATAGAGTCGTCTAAAGATTCATGGAATATTCATGAATTAAGACGACTCTCGCTTCTGTATTCTTTTACTTCCTTTCTTTATATGTTTTTTTTTCTTTTCTTTTCTTTTCTTTTTTTCAATAACTTTACGATAATATCGAATACCATCGAACGATTATAAACATAACCTTTAAATGTTACATCGATTCGCTGCATTTCGAATGAATTCAATATTTTCTTTTTTTTCCCTTTTTCTCTCTCTCTCTCTCTCTTTTTTTTTCTTTTCTTCGCAATAATTTCAATCAATCGTTATTCGAAGAACGGACGAAAAATTCTTTCGGGTACCAACAAGTTTTATATATTACAAAGTAAAAAAAATCGATCGAAAGTTAATTGAAAACGAAGGAAGGATATCGGGTTCGTTTGTTTGATAATTGTCAGTACCGTACGACCATAGAAATATCTGAAAATTGGATTAAGTATGTATATATATATATATATATATATATATATATATATATATATATATATATATATATATATATATATATAGAAAAAAAATATCAGAACGAGTTAGTAGTCTCAATCGGTAGAGCCGTCTACTATTCAATCGGAATTACTATTACTCTGGATTAGAAAAATTTTCTATTAACTATTAGTGAGAAAATCTAGAGAGAAATAGAGAGAGAGAGAGAGAGAGAGAGAGAGAGAGAGAGAGAGAGAGAGAGAGAGAGAGAGAGAGAGAGAGAGAGAGAGAGAGAGAGAGAGAGAGAGAAGATAAGCATAAAGATCCTAGACACACACACACACACACACACACACACACATATATACACACGCACATTTGTATATAGCTAGGCGTGAACCGGTTGGGACTATTATAAAACCAAGCCTGTTTCCATCACGCAGGAGTAATAATGGCGAGTCTGCTGGCCGTGCAACCGGTGATGATGCAAGGTAGGAACTCGTTCGAGCTCTATGGTTACGACGTGATCCTCGACGAGAGTCTGACACCGTGGCTTCTCGAGGTGAACGCCTCGCCCTCTTTAAGTGCCACCGACACCGAGGATTATCGTCTCAAGTTCGATCTCATCGACGACGTCCTAAACATAATCGATCTCGAACGTCGTTACACGGGCAGAGAGACAAGAATCGGCGGGTTTGATCTTATTTGGTACAACGACGAGCCAGTATGGACGACCGTTACGAATTCATCGATTTGCGGTGAGAATCGTTATTTCGTGAAAAAATTGAACGTATTTTTGGGCGCCAGAAACGATCGCGTCAAACAATTGCACCGGCTACACGAAGTCTTGGGGGAGATTGAGAGGAGTAAGGGAAATTTCGAAATGGAGAATTTCCTCTGCGAAAATCTTTAAATAGAGAAATAAAGAGAGAGAGAGAGAGAGAGAGAGAGAGAGAGAGAAGAAAAAATGAAGACAATAAAGTCGACGATCGAATGCGTTAATTAAGAAACTTTTTAAAGTTAAAATATGGAACCTCGTATACATTAAAAAACTTTCGAAGCCATCTATCGCGTTAGCAACCAACGTAGATATAACTATTTCCATCGTACTCTTTAAGATTTATTCGACGTATCCATGTCGAAAGATATGTTTTGATCTTGAAAATATATAAATGTCGAATGTATCCTATATATATATATATATATGTAGTAATATATGTAGGTACTACCTACGTTAAGGATCTATCGTAAACTGTGCTCGAAGTTAAATGTGGCTCGTATAAAATCTTGGAAAAAAAAAAAAAAGAAAATAAACTCCCTGCACCTGGAGTGATCTTATTTTTTTTTTCTTTCGTTATTCTTTTTATTTTTCTGTATTTTTTTCTTTTTTTTATACGTTAATAAATAAGACGTAAATCGATTTCTTTCGCGTTAAGAAATCTTCACTGCCATATATTCGATCAACATTTTAATTAATTTGATGATGTTTTTTTTTTTGGAAAATAAATGGTCAATATACACAAACATATGTATGTATATATGTACACACACACACACAATATGAATATATCGTTAGGTATAAATAATTAAACGTCAGTTATATTACCGTTAATAATTAAGCATCAGTTTATATATTTATACAAATATGTATATATATATATATATATGTGTGTGTGTGTGTATACATATATACAAATATACATACACATGAATATATTGTTAAGTATGACCAATTAAACGTCAGTTATAATATTTCCATACCGATATTTCATTATTAATATCAATGATTTATATAAAATACCGATTGAAATTTTGTTTGTAAAAATTACTGAACCAATAAATATCGATCGATGATTTTCGATCGAAAAATCCGTAACTTCCTTTATATCGATCAAAGCTAATGATTTTTATTTCACGTCATAAACTTATCCTCGAATTGTTTTTCAATTGTCAACGAAATTTCAATCGGTCCGATTTTATTCTCATCGTTTTTCTTTATTTTTTTTTTCTTTTCCTAATACTCTACTAATACTTTTATCGATCAAAGGGAACAGGTATTCTCATAAACCCTTAGAATTCGTTCCGAGGTAATATTTCACCAGTCTCGACGCGTTATTGATTCGTCAGCGTTTCGTCTTTCTCTTCTAATTTAATTTCATCTCGCATCGCACACATACACACACGCACGCACACACACACACGAACAAACATACACGTACGTTGAACAACCGTATACACGGGGAAGGCCAGTGCAATGTAACAGCAACTACGACAGCTGGATGGAACTAACGAGCAAGAATTAGCTCAACGTTGCTACGAGGAAGGGTCTCTCTTCCATTCTATATCAAATTTATGCATATTCATCCGTCCAACAAACTCGTTCCGCTTCCATAAATCTCTCCTTCTTTTTTTTTTTTCCTTTTTCTCGTCGTTCGATTTTTTAATTTTTATTTAATTTTTTTTTTATTTTATATATATATATATATATATATATATATAGATCGACTCGCAACGAACTACGAAACGAGAAAAAAAAATAATATGTAGTATTAAATTCGATCACTGTACAGTTTATAGTTCATCGTGAAAGAACAGTAATCTTTGGATTGCGTTCTGGATTGATTCTATAATTTTCTTGTCTGGTTTTTTCTTTTCCTTTCTTTTTTTATTCCCCTTATATCGACTCGTAGCGTAGTCACAAAAAAAAAATAGTAGAATTAAATTGGATAATTATTTGCTGTGTAGTTGGTCTTAAAAAAAAAAAAAAAAAAAAAAGAAGAACTATAATCCATGTTGCGTCTAAATCGATTGTAATTAATTTTTTTTTGTTTACTTTTTGTTTTTAATGCCGCCTCGTAGCGTACACCATAAAAAAAAAAAGAGATATTACAATTGGATTAGATAATTATTTGGTATATAATACGACACAGAAGAACTGTAGTCTATAATTCGTTTATCGATTTACGCGTCGAAAGGTTTGCAGCTATTATTATTATTTTTTTCTCTCGTTTGTTCTATCTCTCCATCTTTCTACACTTTGTTACTCATCGTCCTTCTTTTCCATTCTCTCTCTTTCTTTTTCTCTTTCAACGAGAGCCTAAATATAGAGGTTAGAGAGGCAAGTAACTTCTGCTTGAGTGTATATAAACCCTGCCAGCGCGAAACTGGAGTGAACTCGTTAAAATTATGACTCTGAGAGAAAGAGAGAAAGAAATAGAGAAAGAGAGAAAGAGAGAGAGAGAGAGAGAGAGAGAGAGAGAGAGAGAGAGAGATTGTTATTAGCGGTAGATAAAGAACCATAGAACGATTCGATTAAAAACGATCGATTCGAGAGTTTACTTCAACTAGCACAACTTAGAAAGTTATTATCGAATCTATCATAGGAGAGAGAGAGAGAGAGAGAGAGAGAGAATAAAAAAGAGAGCACCCACCACCCTTCGTCCCCGTCACCGCACCCTCTAGAAAAATTCAAAGAAAAAGAAAAGAAAGAAATAATGTAAAAAAAAAATTATATATATATATATATATATATGAATGTAATAAAAGAATAACATTATTTGCATAAATTCTCGAATCTAACTCTCGAAAAGATATATATACATACATATATACATACATACATACATACATATATACATACCTTATACGCGCTATATTAATCGATTTAATCGATAGTCATCCTACGAACAATACGATATACGTACGTATCTTTCGATTCAACCTCGTTGTTATCACCATCATAGTTCTACCTATCGGTACGAGTGTATATCGATAATTCGTTAAGATAAGATCTTGAATAAGTTCGAATGATGAAAAAAGAAAGAAGAAAAAAGAAAAAAGGAAAAGAAATATATATCGTCGCGAGGGTTGTTGTCTCGTCGTAACGAGAAAACGATCGTAAGGATATGGGGAGTAAGGTTAAGTTATTAAAGGTTAAACGATTATATCTTGAGAAAACTCATGCGTGTAAAAGAGACAGAGAGAGACTAAAAAGAGAAAGAAAGAGACTAGAGAAAGAAAGAAAGAGAGAAAGAGAGAGAGAGAGAGAGAGAGAGAGAGAGACTAGAGAAAGGGAGTAGAGAATCGAACGAGTGTTTTCTCACGAGGAGAATCTCGAGAATTTGGTTGACTAGAATAAGAAGAGGAGGTGAGGGGGTACTGGTACAGGTTGGTATGCGTTGGTAGTACGTCGAGTATCCCACAAATTCTCCTATCACGTAGTTACCACTCGATGGACCAATTGTTACTACGACGAGTAAGATGCCACCGGCGTTTATCTCGCTTTGTACATGTCAAAGGACATTATCGTTGAAATTTAGGTAGAGATCAACTTCAAATTCGATCGATACATACATATATATATATATATATATACCTATATATAGTATACGCACGTACGTTTATATGTATGTATTTATGTATATATGTATGTATTTACGTACGTATGTACACGACGTGTACATAATCATTGTCATTTGCAATAATTATGGAAAAAGAAATGAGAAAAGAAGAAGAAAAAAGTTCACTCAAGTTTCACGTAAAATTTCGATTGAATCTATTCGGATCGTTTCATTGGTTCTGTTATTTATTTGTTTTTTTTTATTTTTTTGACATTAAAAATACTATTTACAAACAACGAATAAAATAATTGCTATAAGTTTCCTATTACTCTGTATACATTTATTATCCCTTTCTCTTCTTCCCTTTTATAGACATTCTATCATAAATAATAGAATGTGTGTATTGAGAGAAAGAAAAAATAAAAATTGGAAAAATAAATTTAAAAAAAAAAAAAAAGGAAAATGAAAATGAAAACAAGGGGACGTCTCTCCGAAAAATACATTTTTTTTGTTTTACCTCTCCAGTCTGCAATAGTTATCGACTCACCTAGAGCGTACATATAACAGTCGATAGCTTGGAGGAGGTCAACGACCGAGCACGGCCATGTAAACGATCTAATTTGAATTTAAACCATAAAAAATAAAAAGCGAAGAAAATGAAATAAAAGCTCGGAAAAAGAAAAAGAGGAAGGAAACAAAAAAATATCTACCCCAGAACTATCGGTATCGTATATCGAATCTTTCACGATATTTGCATGCCTTCTATCTTTCGTTAAAAATCGTCGACGAAGGATATGTGCAAAATTATACATACATATATATATATATATATATATATATATATATATATATATAAAAGAAAAACATTGAACTATCGAAAAAAAATATTCACGAAGTCAAAAAAGTCTGGTAGAGCCACTGGTATCTCTCGTTGCCTTAAATATTTAATTATGGTTATCCTATCCTTTTTTCTTCTTTTTCACACGAAGTTGCCTTAACCGCAAAGTAATTGCAGAGCAAA
>OU426852.1:7508041-7570541 GCA_911387685.1 Dolichovespula media | reverse complement strand
AAAACTCGATCCTCGTTAACGAACGTGTTTCAACCCTATAGATGTGTGTTATAAGCAAAGTGCCGCGCCCATTTCCTTCGTCTGCTAGGATCAATCTAAAGAAATCTCTCTCTCTCTCTCTCTCTCTCTCTCTCTCTCTCTCTCTCTCTCCCTCTCTCTCTATCTATCTATCTATCTATCTATCTGTCTATCTATCTCACTCACTCTCATACTCTATGAATTCGAGGAAAAGAGAAAGAGAAAGAGAAAGAAAAAGACAGAGAAAGAGAAAGAGAAACAAAAAAAAAGAAAAAACAAAAAACAGTCGGATAAACGATGGCCCCTATTCGCAAAAAAATTTTTCTTCTAAGAAAATCAAGAGAATGCGAAGGAAAGGGACGGAAAAAAAATTTTAAGAGCGGAAGAGTAGGAAGGAAAAAAAGGAAAGAGAGAGAGAGAGAGAGAGAGAGAGAAAGAAAATGCGTGATAGAAAGTGAGAGAGTGAGAGTGAGAGAGAGAGTGAGAGAGAGAGAGAGAGAGAAAGTGAGAGAGAGTGAGAGAGAAAAAGGTCACAAAACAAATCAAATCCGCTTTTTCATAACCGAAACTCGCATTTCCAGCACTTCCAGAGCAATTTACGCCGTCCTCGAAACGATTCTTCATCCGGTCTTACCTTTACCCGACTCCTCGCTCCCCCCCTCCCCCCGACCCACCCCCGCCCACCTCTCCAACGGCTCCCTTTCGTACCTTACTCTCTTTTTGCTTCGTTCCTCTCAAACGAATACAGCTGGCGCTTAAATTCTTACTCTTGACAAGAACTCGAACGAAATTTTAACGAGAATTCTTAAGGCATTCATTCTTACGAAAAGTATCAAACGGCATGCTGGTTTCTTTCCTTCTTTTTTCTTTCTCTTTTTTCTTTTTTCACCTTTCTTCATCGTTTCTTTTTTTTTTTTTTTTTCGTTTTGTTTCGTCCTGTGTCTATGAGGGACCAAAAGAGGACGAAAGAGATATCAAGGGAAAACGACAAGTGTATAATAACAAAAACGCGAGCACGTAGGTATTTTTTCGAGATTCGCGTTTTTCTATTTAATTAATTATTTATTTATTTATTCTTTTATTCATTCGTTCATTTCCTTTCTTTTTCTTTTTTTTTTTTTTTTTTTTTTTAATGCACAAATTTCAGTCTCAAAGTGAAAAGAATAAAAGAATTGCGAATTAATCAAATTATTGTAGCATATAAATGCAAGTAAATATATCCATGTACGCTTGTATACATATGTATGTATCTATGTATGTATGTATGTATGTATGTATGTATGTATGTATGTATATACGTATGTACGTACGTATGTATATGTATTTATGTATAAATAATGATAGAAAAAACATTGCTCATTATAAATTCTAGATTAGAGATATACAGATATTATATCAAGTTTCCAGATTAGAAATAGTCAATCGCCAATAGTTTCGTTCGTCAATCGATTGATCGATTATAACTCAATTGACTCGTTCATCCTTGATTGTTAAACGTGAAAGAAAAGAAAAAAGAAAAGAAAAGAAAAAAAAACAGAAAATATAAAGAAAAGACGAAGACGGAAGAAGAGAGGTGGAACGGGAAGGGGTAGAGGGGAGGGGTGGAGAGGAGAGAGGTGGTGGTAGAGACACGTTTACAGGACACTTTTGTGACCAACTGTACGTAAGAACGTAAGTGCATATATCAAGGAGACTCGAAACTAAAGACGGACTTCTTAGAAGCACCATTAACGACGCGAGTGTCTTTTAACGAAAGCACGCGCCGTTAGCAGAAAACCAACTGGACGGATATAACGGGGAGAGAGAGAGAGAGAGAGAGAGAGAGAGAGAGAGAGAGATATATATAAAGGGAGGGAAAAAGTAGTATAAGCCGAGTATCGATAACACGACAAATATGGGAAAGGGTTGAAAGCTGGTTACGTGTCGATGTCCTAACGACGCACGTGTCAGTACAACACGGAAATACCATGAGGGTGATTAGAGATTACAAAGTGATAATACTGTGAAATACCAAAGGGTTTTATCGCGTTATATATATGTATTTCGTCTACCTGTCCATTTATCTATGTATGTATGTATATATGTATGTATGTATGCATATATGCATGCAGGCATGCATGCACGCACGCATGCACGCACGTATGTATATATAAACCTGATCTGATCCGATCGATGGTAATGAAGAATTCCATTGGGAATAAACGTGTACTAACGTGATTAGTAGCTATTAGAGTCCTATGGAATTCCTGTTATGTATTTTCTCGCAAATTCTTCTCGCGTTAACGTGCGCGTGTCGCTTTCGTGCGATTGGGAGGAAATTAAAAAGAAAAAAAAAAAAAGAAAAAAGAAAGAAAAAAGAAAAAAAAGAAAGGAAGTAAATGAGAAAATGGAATAGGAATAATTAAGAGAGAGGGGGGGGGACAGATAGAGAGAGAAGAAAAATACAGTAAGAAAAGAGAAAGATTAAGATGTGTGTGTGTGTGTACGCGCGCGCGCGCGTACACAGTAAGAAAGAAAAAGGAACACACACACACACACAGAGAGAGAGAGAGAGAGAGAGAGAGAGAGACATGATGAAAAAGAATAAAAGTAAAGAAAAGCAATAAAAATACACGATGAATGAAAAGAGACAGGCAAATATATATTAGATATAGACAGAGAAAGAGAGATAGATAGATAGAGAGAGAGAGAGAGAGAGAGAGAGAGAAAATTGTCCATTATTCTTTCTAACACCCACCTAAACTCTATTTCTATTTCTTAACTCTTTCACGTCATCTATTTCCAAAGCTACATACTAGAGTGTTTCCTCCTACCATTCGACAAAGAAATGGGCTTACTACGAATACGGATTTACATCTTTCTACCGAACGGTATTTTCGTCTTCTTGCACACCTGCAACCCTTATCCTGATCGTAACTTCGTCTTATATATATACATACGTACGTATATATCTTTCCTATAGACAGAAAAAGAGTAAGAGAGAGAGAGAGAAAGAGAGATAAAGATAGAGATAGAGAGAGAGAGAGAGAGAGAGAGACAACACAAACGTCAACACAGAAAATTTCTTTTAGATAATAGAACGGCGATAGATATGGACGAACGTGAATTTTTTCTCGTAAATCGTAAGCGATTTAAAGGTAAACACTTTATCCTTCGAGATTGCTTCTCTCTCTCTCTCTCTCTCTCTCTCTCTCTCCCTCTTTGTCTCTATCTATCTATCTATCTATCTATCTATCTCTCTCGAACAAGAACGAATTCTACATAGGATTGAAATAATGAAAAAAAAAAACAACAAGGATAAAGAGAGAGAGAGGGGGGGGAAGAGGGAGGGAAGGAGAGGGGGGAGAGAGAGAGTGTGGGAGAGAAAGAAATAAAGGAAAAGAAGAATAAAAGAGAGAGGCGTCGGTGAAGCTTCAAGAAGAATGTTTTCTTTCCCTCCCCCGGCCTTCCCCACCCACCCCCTTCTCGACAGGCACGTATCACTCGGTGCATTTATCGAGCAGGCACTTTCGCGCCATCGAGTGACAACGATGGCGTTCTATTTTCGCTAAAACGCGTCAGAGACTGCTGATAGAGAGTGAGAGAGAAAGATAGAGAGATAGAGAGAGAGAGAGAGAGAGAGAGAGAGAGAGAAAGGGAACGAGACAGAGACAGAGACTAATTATCTTCTTTCGCTATTAAGACTTAAGATTCTCTTTGCCTTTTCTTCGCGGCGAATCTCTCTCTCTCTCTCTCTCTCTCTCTCTCTCTCTCTCTCTCTCTCTCATATTTTTGAACAGGGCTTAAAAATATATAGGAAAAAAAAAAAGGAAAAAAAAACTGTAAACGTAACGACATCGACATCGAAAAAAGTTTAATCATCTTCTTCCTCTTCTCCACGTACCGAGTAACATCTAATACTTTTAGAATTTAATATTTAATCTTTTCAAGAAGAAACATTATACAAAGGAAGGTATTATGATATGTACCGAGAACTTCTTACTAGATTTTCATGGCACATGTGTACGTATATGTGTGTATATATATATATATATATATATATATATATATATATGATATATATACGCAAAGTATAATATATACCAAGTATCACAGAGATGGTATAAGTACAAAAACGATGTGTGTGTGTGTGTGTGTGTGTGTGTGTGTTGTGTGTGTACGCAAAGTATAATATATACCAAGTATTACAGAGATGGTATAAGTACAAAAACAATATATATATATCGTAAGAAAGCAGAAAGAAAAAAGAGGGACAGAGAGAGAGAGAGAGAGAGAGAGAGAGAGAGAGAGAGAGAGAGAGTTTAAGCTACTTTCACGATCTCCAGATCACATATAGAATCATCTTAGTATTGGAAAAATAACTATACAAAAGTTTCTTACTACCAACCATTACTACGATCCCATAGTTAATCAGAACTGTGTCAAACGCGCCAACAATGACGAACATGCTCGTTCTCTTTCTCTCTCTCTCTCTCTCTCTCTCTCTCTCTCTCTCTCTCTCTCTCTCTCTCTCTCTCTCTTACTCGCTCTCTAGCGTTCTAGGGCAACATCGTGGCACGAACTTGCCGAAGGAACTCGGCCAATCTTGCTCGAAGACGTAACAACATGGTTCTCGGCTGATCGACAATAAATTAAAATTTTATGAGGGGAAACGTTCGGCTCACGATCGCTGAACCGAAGTGGAAGGGTTGATGGGTTCTATACCTTATCTAGAAATCGATAATCGAACCAGAATGAATGATTTCCAATGTCGACGGGATATTTTATGGGAAGGATTGGAAGAACGAGAGAGAGAGAGAGAGAGAGAGAGAGAGAGAGAGAGAGAGAGAGAGAGAGAGAGAGAGATTGACATAGACGTGATCTTTCGGTTCACCGATCTTTCTCTCTCTCTCTCTTTCTCTCTATAGGTTGCATGCACCGGATAGACTGTGGTGCATGTCTTCGATCGTGTTTCCTTTCGTCCAAAACTTGTTACCAAGCTGCGATATCGAGCGTGATAGATACACGTAACCACCCTTGCTTTATCTCTAATGAAATTTACCTACGAACCGACTGGTCAACACGAGTGAGAGAGAGGGGGGGGAGGGGGGAGGAAGAATAACAAAGATAGAGAGTGAGATTACATACGTACGTATACATATACATACATACATACATACGCTAGAACTTTCAATTATTAACTTTGCCAATTTAACATTCAATCATCACAAATTCAACTATTAACATATCTAAACAAAAATTAAAAAAAAAACATTTGAAATTCGTTTTCCTTACGAGAAAGAGAGAGAGAGAGAGAGAGAGAGAGAGAGAAATAATAAAAATCAAGGTATCGTATAGGATCGAATAATATAAATGTCCCGTTGTAGGATTCGTTATTTCGAAAACGAAGTTCGACTGTAAGGTACGTGATTGGTATTCGAAGAATGTTTGTAAGGCAACGTTGTGAATAGGGTGTGTAAAGGAAAGTACCTGCTGTCGAAGAGGGCAAAGGCTACGATCTCCGCACTACGTCTTTCGTGCTTCTTCTATAGGGTATTGTGTATGTATATATATATATATATATATAGCCAGAGTGTGACAGAGAGAGAGAGAGAGAGAAAGAGAGAGGGAGGAAAGAGAGAGAAGGGGTGAGGTAAAAGGAAAAAGAAATAAAAAAAGGTTGGGATCGTACGAGCCAATACGGTTTTTTGACCTCGCAACATCGGTAGCCAATGAAACACGCTCGTGGATTTATTTCGATTTTACAGGATCGAAAGAAAAGTTTGTAGTTGATCCGACACAGTTTTCAAGATAATTTTTAAAAATCTATCATCTTACTATTCCTTCTCGAGAGAAAAAGAGAGAGAGAGAGAGAGAGAGAGAGAGAGAGAGAGTTTTAATGGCTTAGAGCTGGACTTGCAGTTTTGCAATTCGAAGAAAAAAGAAAAAGAATTCAAGCCATGAAAAGTCTCCAGAGAAAAAGGCCACATAATTAATTTTTCAAAATCACTCGGAAACTTTTGACCCATCTAAGAACCTTTAAAGCCACTTCCGTGTAAACCGAAGAATCTTATCGACTTAGACTCGGGGTTTTTTTTCTTTTGTTTTTGTTCTTCTCTTTCGAGAATTTTTTCTTTCTTTTGCTTTTTTTGAATTTTCATGGAAAACAAATTTTGCTTCCGCAATACATTCGGGACTTTTCATGAATATACATCTTACAATTTGAATTCGCAGACTTGTAAGACAAGAAAAAATTAAGCAAATAAATGAACGAACGAACGAACGAATGAATGAACAAACGAACGAACGAATGAATGAATGAATGATTAATTTGAAACGTAAAACTATTAATAACACAAATACCAACAAATCAATCGAAAATTATTTTTCGTCTGTCCTTCAAAATCAATAAACGACAAATATTCTTCAATAAAATAAAGAAATAAATAAATAAATAAATAAAAATAGGAAAAAGCGAGAGAAGAAAAAGAGAGAGAGAGAGAGAAGAAAGAAAGAAAAATCAAGGATAAAAATCTTCGCGTGAATTTCGAATGAAAACGAGCGAGCGAGCGAACAAGAAAGAAATAAAACTTAAAACTACTCAATTTTAGTCTGCCGTAAGAAGATAAGTATCCTTTGTTTGTCCTTAAAAGCCGATAAACAAAACGAATTATCGACGGACCAATATCCACCGTGAGATAAAAATATCTTACAGAAGGAGCAGGATAAAGAAAAAAGAAAAAAGAAAAAGACGAGAGAGAGAGAGAGAGAGAGAGAGAGAGAGAGAGAGAGAGAGGGAAAACAAGAAAAAGGGGAAGAGGGTGGGAAGCGGAAAAAAAACAAAAATAAATAGGTAAGGTCGGAGATAAAGATCTTCGCGTGAATATCGGACAAAAGCAAAAGCGAGTGAACTTAAATTAAGTGTTATATTTCCGTTCTCCATAAAAGATAAGTATCCGAAAGGATCTCTTCTCCCATCGAAATAATGTTCTCATCGATATAATCGCGTTCGCCATTGTTCGTTTGTAGCTTTTCTTTGCAAGAAACTTGCTCACACTCTCTCTCTCTCTCTCTCTCTCTCTTCTCTCTCTCTCTCTCCTCCTTTCGTTCTTACCCTCATAATGCGTTCAACAAAGTTTCGAAAAGCATTTGGACGCCTCTGGCAAACGAGGAAAGATGAAAGAGGAGAGAGAGAGAGAGAGAGAGAGAGAGAGTAAGAGAGAGAGAGAGAGAGAGTAAGAGAGAGAGAGAGAGAGCCACCACCAAAGCCGTTTCAGCGATGAGAACGACGAAGGTGATGCGAGTTTGCGTAACTTCGCCGCCTTCCGCTAGAGATCGATAGCTCCTGGCTTCGGTCGAGCAGACTTCCTGTGTGGGGTTCTCTGTGATGTGTGTCTGTCTCTCTCTTACCCTCCTTTCCACCCCCCCCCTCTCTCTCTCTCTCTCTGCTGTGTGTGTGTATGTGTTACTCACTGTATGTGCGTTCATTTGTTTCCATCAAACGATGAAGCGTTCAATTGGATCAAGAGAAAGAGAAGAAATCCAAGAGAAAGAGAGAGAGAGAGAGAGAGAGAGAGAGGGAGGGAGGGAGGGAGAATATATATGCGTGGAATGAGAAAAGGAGAGGGATTGGGCGGGAGTAGTGGATGTAATAAGGGAGGAAATCAATCGATATGAAAGAAGAAAATCGCTGACGATTAGTGGCAGACTCGATGTGTTCCTTCGAAATATATATAAGCCCCGGCAAAAACGGGCTTCTCCCTTCGTGTCGGCTAACGATCGATCATTTTTTCCCCTACCATCCCCTCCCCTCTCCTTTCTTTTCCTCCTGAAAGAACACCAAGGGAGGGAACGTCCAACTCTTACTACCACAGTTATTGACCTACCCTAAGTTATACGTACAAATCCGAGGAGAACTACTCTCGTCTCTGGTGCATGCATATCATTTGTGTGCGTGTGTGGTATGGTCTGTGTGTGTGTGTGTGTGGTATGGTGTGTGTATGTACGAGCGCGATCGCGTGCGTGTATGTTTGTTACTTTGTATGTTCGTTCGTTCGTATGTGTGTGTTATACGATATTAATATGATACAATTTTTGTTAATGTTTATGAAATAATTTCTTTAATATCAATGACTGCATTGGCACGAATAAATGAGAAAAAAATTACAGGCATTTTTCAACTTCCCTGCCCGCCTCAATTCTTGTATTTCATTTTTCTTTTTCTCTGTTTTTTTTTTTTCTTTTCTTTTCCTCTTTTCTTTTCTTTTTTTTTTTTTTTTTTACTCCAACTTTCAATATTTTCCACAAAAAGTTGTCATCCGCGTGAAGGTATTGCAAATACGAATAAATATTTATATCATTTTGAATGAAAAATGTTGAAAACACCGACACACGCACAACGCAATCCGATTTAATGGCGGCCAGGATGATAATAAGGTGACATCCAATTACGGAATTAAATTTTTTTTTTTAACTATACTCTGTTAATTCAATTTTATTACGCGCCGTATAAAACAATACAGCTTGTACATATTTGTTTGGACGATTTTTGTGATAGTTACAGTATAAAATCAAGGAAAAAAAAAAGAAAAAAAAATCAATGAGATCAATTAATCGATAATATAGTTGTAAATTAATTGCAATAAAACAAAGAAAAAAAGCAAAACAAAAAAAAGGAACGTGAATCGCGACGTAAGTAGAGTGGGAAACTTGAGCGAGTGAAAACAAAAAAATTAAAGAACCTTGCACCCTTTTATTCGTAATTTATCGGAATAACATGAATAATACATTCGAATAGAAATCAGAGACCTCATCGCGTCGCAACGAGCGGGGCATTTTTGAATAACCCGCCGTAACGAGAATCGCGATATATAATCGTTTCCAACTAATCGAAAGAAAAAAGAAAAAAGAAAAAAAAAGGAAACACCATGCAGTACCGTGGGGAAATACAATCGAAATGCCATTTGTTGTTCGACAAACTAATTAATTAAGAGAATGATAGACTTTTTATCTGTCGGAGGTCGACACGTCACGTGACTAACATGATATCGGGATAATGACCCTTGTAAAGAAAAAACGTACATGTATGTATTATATATATATATATATATATATACATAAGTATGAAAAAGTGTACATACGTATGTATGTATATATGTATACGTGGGCGTGTATACACGTTAGAATTAGTAACGCTTATTATGACTCTCAATGATTTCGTTTATATTTTTCCTTTTTTAGATAAATTCGGTCTAGTTAGATACGGTGGGATTAAAAATGTCCCACCTTTTAGATGCACGATAACGCATAATAGGACATTTTTAGACCCACCCTTTTTAGATTTTTAGATTTTTAGATTCCACCACCATTCACGAATCCACGTGGCATAGTGGCAGCGGCAGTGATAGGACTATTCGAGTCCCTATCCTATAACAACAAATTCAATCGAATTATTATTATCCCTTTATGTTTTCGTATTGTGATGATATCTTTGTCAATGAAAAAAAAAAAAAAAAAAAATTATACCGATTTTATTTAATTTAATAAAACGCGATAAAATTTCTGTGCAACGTGGGTCCATTTTATTTTCTGAAATCACGTGGGCCCCGAAGAGTTATGAGGTTAGGGAACGAGATGAGTGAGAAAAAATGGCGGGAAAATTTAAAAGAAAATAATAATAATAATAATAATGATAATGATAATGATAATTAAAAGAACAACAATAAAAATAATAATAAATAAGTAAATATGAAAGGGACGGTATAAAAGTTAAATACACGATAGAATTTTCATCGAAAGTTCCTGTTCGCGTGCTCGCAGCTCGTATAAGCTTCGACATTATTATTTCCAGGCACATTCGGGTGTATCTTTATTACGTAACGAGCACGTCGACTCGAGGCAAACGGGGGAGAAAGAAAGAGAAAGAGAGAGAGAGAGAACGACGTTCGTTAACGAGGCGCGAACGATCAGAGCCACCTTGTCCCATTCGCTATTTCTGCGAAGTAAATAAGTATGTTATCTCCTAAATACTTTCTCTGCTTCTTTCCGTCCCCCTCCCTCCCACCTCCTCCCCACACCTTCTTCCCCCTTTCTTCCTTTCTCCAGTCTTAAATAAATTTCTCTCTTTCGTAATATAAATTAATACACACACACACACACACTCGGTATCTCATTTCGACCGATCCATACAAATAACGTTGACACGATTAATGGCAAAGAGAAATATTTCAACGAAGTAAAAAAGGATATGCCCGTGTACAAGATATTTGCTATATATAAAGTGAACATAAATATAAATAAGTACGAAAAGGAAGGAAGGAAAGAAAGTAAAAAAAAAAAAAAGAAGACTTGGGTTATTAACTTTACGAATGATAAGATTTATCGTATCGTATGAAATCAAAATGAAATTGGTACACCCGGTATATATACGTACATCGAATTACATCAATGATTCGGACTCTTCGATTCGACAATCAAACACACGTTTACAATATACACGTTCGATTATTCACACGCATACATACACAATATATTATATATATTAGGGTGTTTCCCATAAGTTTTTTCTTCCTTTTCTTTTTTTTTTTTCATAGCATCATTCATAACATAGCGCGGAAGAAACTTAAAGGACACCCTATATATATATATATATATATATATATATATATATATATACATATATATATATATATACATATATATATATTGTATTATTCATATGAAAAAGATTTTCTATTTATCGTACGAAAATCTCGTAGAAAAAGTTAGAAAAAACTTTCCTAGGGGAAAATACAATATCGCTAGAGCATTAAAACACTAGCAAACATGGTGAATACACCACAGTCTATACTATAACTCTTTCCTAATCGGACGACGATATTACGCTCGGGGAAGGGATTGTTAAACCGGGATTTCTATTGGCTCGCTTTATTCATCGAAATTCACTTCTCGTGCAGCTTATATACATACATACATGCATATATGCATAACCATACCATACATGGATAGTTCGCGCGAGGGGAGGTTCGTCGTTGATAAGTCTAATCTTTATATGTGTGCATGGTGTGCTGTGTGTGTGTGTGTGTGTGTGTGCGCGCACTCTCGAAAGGAGCACCCGACTAAAACGGTTGCGATCAGGGAACAATAGTAAAACGTATTACCAACCCAACCAACCGAACAATGAATCTCCGACACCCCCTCGTTTGCTGCATTCGTACGAATACAAACAATGTATGTACATATACATATATACATATATGTATATATATATGTATGTATGTATGTATGTATGTATGTAATGTAAGAGAATCGTTCCCTCTCCCCCCTCATCTTCATTCTCTCTCTCTCTCTCTCTCTCTCTCTCTCTCTCTCTCTCTCTCTCTCGCTTTTTCTTTTGCTTAATGCTTCGCGAATGCTTTCGCAGGCTCTTCTGGATTAATTAACAAAAAAGGTCTCCTCCATTCAGCAAACGCGGTGCATTCGATATTTTAAACTCGAAAAACGGGATTCGAAGTAGTGAAGAGTTGAGGCAGGGTCTTTCAATCAAGTTGCTCTATTTCACTCTCTTCTCTCTCTCTCTCTCTCTATCTTTATCTCTCTCTCTCTCGCGTTCTTTTGGATGCGTGCCGAATAGTCCTATAGGACAATAACGATAAGGATAACGATAACGATGGAAGAAAATCCCTAAGATTCTCCCTCTCGCCTAACCTCCCTCTCTTTCTCTCTCTCTCTATGTCTATCTCTATCTTTCTTTTTAATTGTGTATTTAGAGAAAAACGATTAGCCTACTAGAGAAGTACATTTGGCTACTACTGTCTTTCTTTGAAACGATACTAGAGACGGCTCTCCTCTTCTTCTTCTTCTTCTTCATCTCTCCTCGAGTTAAATATATATATATATATATATATATATATATATATATATATATATGTGTATATATATATATATATATATATATATATATACACAGACACATACGACTTCGATAAGATTCTTGGAGAACATAAAAGAAAGAAAATGGAGGAGGAGGAGGAGGAGATGGAGGAGGAGATGGAGGAGAAACAGTAGCTGAAAAAGATAAATATGCTTACGCCTGGATAACAAGAAGATAACGTTATAGCTTTCGATTGTTCATCGCGTACGCATCGAAGGTACATACATGTATATATAAATACGCGTATGTACTACTACGTATTTATGTATACCGATTACCACATCCATTATTTTTTACGATTAAAAAGATAACTATTACATGTGTGTGTGTGTGTGTGTGTGTACAAGTTGGACTTGTTTATGGGATTATTATACGGAAATGTAACGCAAAATACGATGCAAAACTTCAGAAATATTCTGTCGGTAAGAGGAACGGGGTTGGGGGGTGGGTGGGTTGCATATATACATGTCTCTATGGTATTTGCGTCTGTGTGTGTGCGCGTGCGTGCGTGCGTGTGTGTCTATATAAGTGTTATATATAAGTTTATATTAATTCTAGAGAAAAATGATTTTGTTTTTATGTGGTTTTCGAATTTTTTTTTTTTTTTTTTTAAATAACGCGCGTAAAACGTTCGCGTTTTTCTTGCAATTGATGAATTATGCTAATTATACAGTTCTTCCCTCCCCCTACTACCTTGTTCTACATCTCTCGCCTCGACTTACGATTTTCAATCTTATCATTTTCAAAATTTTCTCGTATCGACTTGGACGTGCTCGTAAAAATGAAAGAAAGAAAAAAATAAAAGATAAGATGAGGAGGAAGAAGAAAGGAACGAGAGAAAAGAAAAGAAGTAAGGAAAAACGCGTCAGAGCTGCACGAAACTTGGATTAGACGTAAGAGATAAGAGAAGAGGAGTAAAATAAAAAGAAAAGAGAAGAAAAGAAAAGAGAATTGTATTTTCCAATAATAACGTCGTCGTCGATCATAGTCAGATGATACAGAAAATAATGGAAAAAAGAAAGAAAGACAAAAGGAAGAAAAAAATTAAAAAGGAAAGAAAAAGGAGGGGAAAAAATTGAATAGACACTTTGTCGATTAGACTCGTTCTAAAAATAAATAATAGACACATCTGTGTGTGTATATGTGTATATATATATATATATATATATATATATATATATATGTATATATGTATATATACACGTAATAATTGTCGTCAGCTGTCAGATCTTCCGACATGAAAATCGACGCATCAAAGATCCCACTGTGCGATTATGATTCGATCTGCTTTGAATTATGTTGACATACTAAACATTCCTATGCTCCATCGTTATATGATTCATACGTGTGTATGTGTATATATATATATATATATATATATATATATATATACACACACGTGTGTGGGGGGGGGGGGTAACAGTTATAAGAAGCTCTGCGTTCCACGCATAACTACATTTAATGCAACGATAAGTTGGAACAATATATATTATGTGTATATAAAAAGGGATCGCCGATAGAACATTATCAAAAAATAAATAAAAGTAATGCATAAATATATAAGTAAAAAATGGACATATTGTTCGTAACGAATGTAGTTCGAAGAAAAGATTAATGTATAAAAAGAAAAAGAAAAGAAAGAAAGGAGAAGAAATAAGAAGGAATGTAAAAATCTAACGATAAATAACTTAATTATCCAACCAATTAATTTCCCGATTGGTCATTTCAGAATTTCTCAAAATGTACACCCACACACAAACACACACACACAAAAGTGTTGGTAAAGTGATCAGTGTAACGAACGATAAAAGCGAGGACGTACGGTTAAAGTTTTGCACTTGGACTATCTAGTATTAAGAAAAAGAGAGAGAGAGAGAGAGAGAGAGAGAAAGAGAGAGAGAGAGATTGTCGAGTCGACAAATACGGATTATCGAGACGAGATTTTCAGAGGGTGGCTCCGAGATAAACGCATTCGAAGATATCTCTCGATGGTATTATCATTACGTGTCCTCTTCTTTCTCTACGATTTCCATGTTATATACATACGTACGTACATACATACATACATACATACATCATACATACATACACGTACGCGCACATATACACGATTGGGTTGATCGAAAGTTCCTAGGTGAATCAAAAATTTCCCAGATGATAAACAAAAATATATATTTTTCTACTCGCGATATCTTCCAGGCTGATTTTATTTCTTATATATATATATATATATATATATATATATAAATAAAGAAATAATATATATATATATATTGAAAACAATGTATATATATATATTGTTTTTCTTTATTTTTGTTTCTTTCCTCAATTTTTTATTCTTTTTTTTTTATTATTCCTCCAATCCTCCTCCACCCCCTCCCCGAAATCGTAAAACTACAAGGCCAATTGGAAGTCCGAAAAGTCTCGAAAAAAGTGTGTTGAATTTTTTTTTTTTAAATCGCATAAGAAGTTTTGACCCACATAGAAACTTTTTGGGGCCATTCTCTATACATGGCTACATACGTGCGCGCGCACACGTAACCACGTACGTATCTCTCTGTGTACATATATACGAAAGATTCGAACTCATTTTAGAAGGTCATATTACGACGTAACCGAGGACTTTTGTGAATAAGTTACTATAAGTTTATACAACGCACCTGTTTACGCAGCTGCGAATAACATCTAAAAGAGAGAGAGAGAGAGAGAGAGAGAGAGAGAGAGAGAGAGAGAGAGAGAGAGAGAGAGAGAACAACGGGAACTTGTGTCCTTTTACTACTCTTAAAAGCTTTTATGAATGTAAACAATAACAAATTTATCGAATCGTGTTCACTCCCCCCCCCTCTCTATGTTATATAATATATTCGAGGAAATAACATGGAAAAAAAGGAAGGAAGGAAAAATAAATTAAAGGACGGTAAAAATTTGGAATAATGAATTTTTTCGAGGATTTCAATCGAGACTATATATTTAAAAAGGTTTTCTATTTTTATTTTTATTTTCTATTTTTCAATTATCGCACCTTAGATTGGAAACGAACTTTACGACTCAACGATTTCTATATGAGGAACTTTTTGACTTGCAATTGTGTGCGTGCGTGCGTATGTGTCGAACGATTCCATTGCATCTTCTATTCTTATCTTCTCGTTCGAATAATATTTAATGTTACTCTTTGAAGAAAATAGACGAGGCGGCAGGTACGTGTGATAATAAAATTGAAAAATTAACGTAAAACGTAGGAAACGCATCCTTCAAACGCAATGATTCATTTCTAAATGTTCTTATCGCTTTGCTATTATCGATGCTATTTTAAATTTGATATTGTTACCATGTGAAATGGTAAAATTAAACGGGGGGAAAGAGTATAAAAGAGAAAAGGAAGATAGAAAGAAAGAAAGAATTGCGATTGTAAAATATCGTAGTTACAATATTACGATAAGTTCTATCATATATGACCCTAATACATATTTTATATATATATATATATATATATAAAATAAAATTGTTAAAACTTGTGGGTCAAGTAAAAAAAAAAAAAACACTCGTGTAAGAATTGATATCATATCTACATAACTTTTCATATGAGGATACAAAAATTATAAAAACATTGATTAAATAAAGAGAGAGGAAGAGAGAAGAACTTATCACAGGTTGCTGAACACTTATTAACCTAGATAAAACGTAGAATCGGAAATGGTCAAACTCGTTAAAGGATTAAGCGCGATTAATCGACGTAACAACGGTCGAGAAAAGGTAATGCGATAATTCTTAGACGTAGGACTACGGAATCCTCCGACTAAAAACAACAAGACAACCCGACAACAACAACCACAACAACAAAAGAACAAGACATCGAAAGGTAAAACCAAAAAAAAAAAAAAAACAAAAGCAAGACCTCGCTAAAGGGGGAACGTCACAAAAATTAAATTAAATTATGATCAAATTAACTTGAATTAAATTAATTAAATTAAATTAATTAAATTAACTTGAATGAAATTAAATTAAATTACATTAAATTAAATTAAAAGAGAAAGTAAAGTGAAGTGAAGTAAAGCGAACTGAAGCTAAACCAAAAAAAAAAAAAGAAAAGAAAATAAATAAATAAATAGATAAATAAATAAAAGGGAGTAAACGTTATCCCTCGTCGATCTCTTATCGACTACTATACTTCGTCTTAGCCGGTTCTTTCGTTAGTAAAGCGATCGGATCGAGTAAGTGTTCGCCCACAGAATGAAGGTATGCGTGTATGCATGTACATACGTATCATACATACATGCATACATACATGCATGGATACATACACACATACGTACATAAATACATACATACATACATACATACATACATACGTACATACGTACATACATACGTACATACATACATACATATATAAATATATATATATATTCACGTAGGTAGGTACGTACGTACGTACGTATCTCTACGTAAAAGAACATAACTCGGTATAACTCGCGGAACAACTTCTCTCGAAGCTTACAACATCTCGACTCGAGTCTGTTGGCATCGTCCTCGTCCTCGTCCTCGTCCTCGTCCTCGTCCTCGTCGTTGGGGTGTAGTATCTCGACTGACGCCTTCTCCGACTTTTATTCAAGAGAGAGAGAGAGAGAGAGAGAGAGAGAGAAAGGAGAATGGACGAAGAAGAAGAGAAAGAGAGAGGGGGGAGGAGGGAGAGAGAAGGGTCGAAAGACCGGCCGATGGGCTTGGAATGTGGCCGTTAAAGCGAGCGAGCGAGCAAAACGATCGGAGGTCTCTTCGCACGATGTTTACTATCATCGTTGGACGATGCCGAAGTAGAAAAAGAAGAAAAGGAGGAGGAAAAGGAGAAGGAAGGAAGAAGAAGAAGAAGAAGAAGAAGAAGAAGAAGAAGAAGAAGAAGAAGAAGAAGAAGAGTAATAATAAAAAGAAGAAGTATAGAAGGAATAATGAAAGAAGAATCGGGACGAGGCGACACAGAGGGTGCTCGCGATAATAACGCGGGTCGATATACAACGGGCGTTATTTCGAGGCACTCTCTCGCACTCTCGCAGGACTTTCGACAGGGTTACCTCCTCGTCTCTCTCTCTCTCTCTCTCTCTCTCTCTCTCTCTCTCTTTCAAAATGGAAAAAGAAAGAAAGAGAGAAAGTATGCAGGTAGAGAGAAGAACAAATATATATATATATATATATATATATATATATATATATATATATATATCCGTACATGCATACAAATGTACATATAAACATGTATAACGAATTCGTCGTAAAACGTATTTACTATTATTTCTACTACTACCACTATTACACTCCTACTACTACTATCCTTCTTTCCCTTCTTCTTCGTTCTCTTCTTCTTCTTCTTCTTATTATTATTATTATTATTATTTTTATTGTTGTATTTTTGTTTTATCATTATTATTATTATCATTATGTATTATCATGTATTGTTGTATTGTTATGTATCGTTTTATCATTGTTGTGTATTATTATATATTATTGTTATTGTTGTTGTTGTTGTTGTTGTTGTTATTGTTATTATTAATATGACGTATTAAATTCGTAAAGCTTACCTTGCCACTCCTCGCAGCCGGCGAGTTCTCGACGATGTCGTAAATAACGTGAGGAAGTCCCGCCGTCCCGAGAAGGGAGAAACCGAAACCGGAGGAGTCGCCGCGGTTCAGGGTGACCAGCAGCTCCTCAGCCATATTTCGTGCACATTGATCACCTCCCTGTCATTTGTGACGACGACGACGCACCTTCCCGGGTAACAGAGAAAAATCGGACGCGATAAAAGCACCGTGTTAGCATGTAACGTCGTTTTTGTCGTTGTCGTTGTTGTTGTTGTTGTTATTGTTAGTGGCGGTGATGGTGGTGGTGTTGTTGTCGTTATCCTTGTCCTAGTCCTAGTCCTAGTCCTAGTCCTCGACGTCGTCGTCGTCGTCGTTGTCGTCGTTGTTGTCGTTTTCCTCCTCCTCCTCCTCCTCCTCTTCTTCTTCTTCTTCCTCCTTGCCACCACCGTCGTCGTAGTAGTCGTCTTCGTTGTTCTTTCTATTTATTTATTTATTTATTTATTTATTTATTTTATTTTATTTTATTTTTTCTTTCGTACTTTTCTTTCCTTTGCTTTCCTCTCTCTCTCTCTCTCTCTCTCTCTTTTCTCGCTAGGTCGTTCCTTCCCTCTCACCCCTCCCCACCCAACAGCACCAACAGCAGAGCAGCAGCAGCAGCAGCAGCAGCAGCACACCCCACGATTACACTCTTCCTTCTCTTCTTCTTCTTCCTCCTCCTCTTTTTCTTCGTTTTCGTCTTCTTTTTCTTCTTTAATCTTTATTTTCTTTCCTCCCTTTTTCCTTCCTCCTCCTCCTCCTCCTCCACCTCCTCCTTCCTTCCTTCTCCTTCCTTAACTACCGTCAGTATTCCTGTATCTCTCCCGTTCTTCCCGTTTCTCGTTTTTGCGCGATACCCGCCACACACAGTCACGCGCGAGCGCGAATAAAAGGGAGAAAGAGAGAGAGAGAGAGAGAGAGAGAGAGAGAGAACAAGAAAGAAAGAGAAAAACGACAGGATTGCCCTCTCGCACTTTTCGCGCACTGCACCGTCCGATACATACGATTATTAATTGACTTTATTTCCCAACCCCCTCCTCCCGTTTACACAGATACCTTCACTCTCCTTCTCCCATCTATCGTATCTATCTATCTTATACCTATCTATTATATCTGTTTTATCCGTCTATCCATCCGTTCATCCATACATCTATCTATCTATCTATCTATCCGTCTGTTCTTCTTTACGTACGCCCGGCGACGCGTAGTCTTTCGTACACGAAGCTGCCCAACAGAAAGAGAGAGATAGAGAAAAGCTAGACAGACACACCGAGAACAGAACAGAACGAAACAGAACAGAACAGAACGGAACAGGAGAAAGAGAGAGAGAGAGACTCTATTACTTTCGTTGAAATCTTTCCTTTGCCACTCCCGCGCGTTCCGCACTCGCGTGTGCTTGCTGCTCCTCCTCCTACTCCTCTTCTAACAATCTCATTCGCGAAATCTTCTTATTACCGACACACGCTTCTCTCGCTCTCTTATGTTTCTTTTTTTTTAATCCTTTCTTCTTTCTCTCTCTCTCTCTCTCTCTCTCTCTCTCTCTCTCTTATTTTTTTTCTTTTCTTTTCTTTTCGACGAGGTAATATGTACCTGCGCGCACACTACGCGACGGCGGCGTCGCGACGACGACGACCAACGACGTTTATCCTTGGCGGCGACTCGCGACCCACGACGCACGACCCATCATTTACGTGTTAATATACGTATATGTCCGTGTGTATATATACATACATATATATATATGTGTATATGTGTGTGTGTGTGCGTGCGTGTGTGTATGTTGTGTTTATATATATTTTATACGTGTATATGTATGCAAGCGTGTATTCGTCATATATACATACACATATTATATATATATATGTATATGTATGAGGAAAAATCTAAAAAGCGAACACACCTCCACCCTGCCCGGCGACCGGCTTGCGACTGCACGATGGCGCCACTAGAAAGGCGGCCTACCTTCCTTTTTCCCCCACCACGCCGACCCTCTCAACCTACTACGTTACTCGACCGAGCGATACTCTCTCTCTCTCTCTCTCTTTCTCCCTCTTCTCGTTTCGAATTAAAACTCGATCCACTTGGAGACATTTCGGTTTTTCAAATTTTCTCTTTTTTATCAATTTCTTTCTTCTTTTTTTTTTCTTTTTTCGTTACATTCGTTAATTTTAAACCTCGTCTCTTCGATTGCTTTATTTTTTTTACCAACGTTACGTATCGCGTATATCATATTCTAGGAAATGTTCTCTTCTCTCTTCCTCTCTCTCTCTCTCTCTCTCTCTCTGTCTTTCTTTTTTCTCCTTCTTCCTCTTCTCCTACTTCTCCTTCTCCTTCTCCTTTAACGCAGTTATTCCGACCAACCAGCGATATTCCTGTAAAGGAAAACAAACGTATTGTTATATAGCAGGACCAACGACGTAACAGTATTATGTGATCGACAATTTGAATTTTGTCGGTTCCTACCGCGCTACTTTATATCCCGTAATTTCGTTTGTTTTATTATTATTATTATTATTATCATCATTACTATTATTACTATCATTGTTATAATTATTATTATTATTAATATTATTCGTCGATACGATCGATCATCGCTCTTATTTCATTATTAACGGATACGTAATATGGGGGGAGGGATGGGAGTTTTGAAGAGAAAAATCAGAATCAATGGAATCTTTCTCCGTTTAACTTGTAGTCAATTTTAAAGTAATAACATTTACGACGTTCGACAATAGTCAAATTTAACGATAGACTTGACGCAGTCGTCCTTCGTAACAGTACGAAAACTAACGATAATAGGGTTAAGCGAGAAATTTATAAATTTTTATCTAATACGTGGAATATCTTTTTCTTTCTTTTTTTTTTTTATTATCTTCCGCTCGTTAAAAAACCGTTCGAGATAATGATCTTCTCTCATGGTTATCTCTTCTATTAGTAGGGGGCCGTTCGAATTGTCATCTCGTGACTTGACTTCGTCAGTAGCGAAAGCAAATATGGAGCCAATAGCTCGTCTTGTTAAAGTATCGTTACCGAATTATTTGGCCGGATTACCGATTCCAGATACGATAGGAGGATGGTTTCGACTAGGGGGTAAGCGATATTAATTGTTTGATTAATTTTATCTCTACGTTTGGACAATCATGCATCTTTCGTTGATTATAAAAAAGAAATTTCGCAAGAGTGACTGTGCAGTAAGGCATCGCTCGTGTCGAACGTAATTGTACTGATTCGAGCGAAGGAAAAAAAATATAATAAAATAAAATAAGATAAAAGAAGCAGGAAGAAGAAGAAGAGGAAGAACGTGTGTAAATCAAGATTTTGTATATTTGTTTTCATAGTGACCGATTGGGCATCGTTAATTCCACCGACCGCTTTATTGGCAGGCATTGGTTATATGTCGTACAAAGCGTTTTGTCCTCATGGCAGACCGAAAGTAAGCGATCTACTTGTTACAAAATCACGTAGAAAAAATATTACAAGGATATCTTTTAAGCAACCCGTGTCGTTTAGTCATATCGATTACGTAATCACATTTTTGACTTTCTCCAATTTAAATCATTCTCGAGATTCAAAAAATTCTATGATATATCGATTTATATATATATATATATATATATATGTCTGTTTTAGCCATGCGGTCTAGTAAATCCTTCTATTAAGAAAGATATTAATAAAGTAGTAGATATCATTGACGTCGAAGATATAACAGAAAAGGCCGTTTTCTGTCGTTGCTGGAGGTCTAAAAACGTAAGTTTTTTATATTACTCATAGTTTAATCAAAATCTTTACTGTTTATAAAGAGTAACTTTTATATATGACCTAGTTTATATTCATCCAAGAATTCTAGTTATGAAACTAATGTTACATAACAAGTGCAGTAAGATTCTTTACTTATATATAGTTCTTGTTTTATTATAATATTGGAAAGAATCTTTTTATTAAGCGTATCATAGAAAAAAAAAAGTATATAAAAAGTAAAATTCAATGGAAAAAATTAAAGATTCTAAAAAAAAATGTTTCCTCATTGCAGTGGCCATATTGTGATGGATCTCACGGACCGCACAATAATGAGGTCAACGACAATGTTGGTCCATTGATTGTGAAGAAAGAAAAATAAATGCGATCTGTCCGTTATTTAAATACCAGTTGACACAAATAACACTATACTGTTTCTATACGGTTAGTGAAAAGAAATTTCTTTAAAGGTATGGAATAAGTATTTTATCTATCAAAGGGTTAAACTATTTCTTATTTTTCTGTAGATAGTGCATTGTATTAACAAGAATTTATAAAAAAGGTTTAATTATCAAGAAATAAAGTATGCATGTTATTTACCTGATCGTTGAAAAAATACAGGAAATAATTTATAAATAAATATACAGAGAGAGAGAGAGAGAGAAAGGAACAGATTGTTGTTCTCGAATATACTAATTTAAAATGATATTTGTGTAGATTATGATAATAATATTTATATGAATTGTGATTCGACTTGCGCTTTCTTAAATAATTGTTTTAATTCCTAAAGCATGTATGTACATATATATGTATATATATAAATATATATATATATATAAATTCAATGGTTTGCATAATATTTGGGTAACATTTGTTTAAATAAAATGTATCATATATAAAAAAATAACATACATGGTTTATTATTATTTTTGTAATATATACACCTATGAAGCCATGCTACAAATAGGAAACAAATCGTTTTTATCGATAGCACAAATACTATTGTCTTTGTTAATATTATATATCTTATCGATTAGACAGTTATGCTTTTAAAGAAATGATCACGGTATTCGTTAATCATATAATTCTAACTAGTGTTCACATGAAATATGTTCACTCGCTGTCTTGTCAGTGGTCCTGCATGTAATATAATAATTAATACATGAAACCGTGTATATGCAAAATAATCGTCTTAAATTTATAATCATCAGTTTCTACTTCTAACGTCAATATTTTAATAATACGATAAAAATAATATCTTTCCTTAAAGTGAATTTAAGTGACATGATTTTACGTAGGAACCACGCGTTGAGTTACGTTGGAAATTGTAAAGTACGAAAATATTCGAGTGTAATACGTCTGTTTACAACAAACCGATTAGATTCCACCACACACAAATCGGTTATTATATATATATGTATACATACACAAACACACACACACATATATATATATACACACGCGCGCGATATCACAGATTTTCAAAACTTCGATTATCTCACGAAACTTGTAATACGAATCGTGAGTTACCTCGTGATCTGCGTATGACTCGGCGGACATACATCAGACGATATACCACCATCCTTGCTTTTCCAAAGTCAGAGCTACGAAAAAAAAGTAACACATAACAAATTTGTTCACAGTATCGTTGAAAATAATATATATATATATATATATATATACTTCATAATAGTACCTCAAAATGTCTCAGGTCATTCGTATCGAATTCCAACTCGTTCACCAATAATTCTCGACGTCCGTACTTGCGTCTAAAAAAGAAAAAAAAAATGAGAAAAGAATATAAAGAAAAAAGAACAGAAAAATATCATTAAAATCAATGATAAAGATAATTGATAAGTAAAAGAATAAAAAGATTCTTATGAATATAAATAATTTAAATTATCTCCTAGATAAGATCTACTGATATAACATTTATGTATAGATATGAATCATATATTGCTCTTACTCGAGATATTGCTTCCAGATAACCGTACTGATATATCCAATAGTGATCGCAAGAGCAAACGTGATAGCTGTTACCAATGCAATAATACCAGGTGGCATACTTCCACTACTATCTTTTTCATCTTCGTTTATAGATTCTTTGCTCTCAAGACTTAATCCTTCATGTTCTACTTCTTTCTCCTTCTTTAAAATCACGGTATCGTTTCCAACTTTTACCTGATCATTCTCAGAAGTTAACATGGTGTTTATCTCGGAGGATACGGTAGTTATCTCTGAGGAGTCTAAAAACATAATAATCTCGTTTATATAAATATATACATACACATACACATAAACACACACGCGCGCGCGCGCGCGCGCTATGCATCGTATCGTTTAAAAATATATATACGTCAATAAGAGAATAAAAGAATAAAAATCGAATTATCTTAACGTACTCGATGTTATCGTGCTAGTTTCTGTTGTCGCGTTAATCGATTCAGGAGAAACTGTTTCGTACATCGTAGGTTTTAATTGCTCGATGGTTTCGTTATCGGCCTTTTTTTTGTCATTAACGTCCTCTGAGGCTGGAGTAGTTTTTGGTGAAATAACATTCTCTGCGGCGATCGTGACGTTTTTTTTTGTGGTCGACGACGTAGTTTCTATAAATAAAAAAAAAAAAAAAAAGGAAAGAAAATAAACAAAAAGAAAAATGATCAACCTGTCTCGTTAATCGATACAATCGAAACGTCATCGTACAACGTGGAAAATTTCATTTACCGGAGACGTTGCTGCTAACGGACGAATTAATTTTTTCCTGCTGCACCGTTTTAATGGTGGTAACATCTTCGTCATCGAGCGGGGTTACGCAACATTGATTCAAATTCTTTTGCTCGCCGGTAAGATCGTTCGGTTTTGGAATCTCGATAATAACCCCGTTGTTATTAATTGGCGTCGTCTCCTCGACTGGTCGTCTTGTCGTCGTCACGTTTTTTTGATCGGTACGATTCAGGGCGATCGGCGATTCGCTTGCACTCTGCAACGTCGGGGATAATTCCTTCGTTGATGCTGTTTCGATAAGATAAGGAAAAAAAGAAAAACAAAATAACGACTGTCAACGAAAAGTAAGAATTTTATAGATGATATTCATTTGATTGAGAATAATTTCTTTTTTATTTTTTTTTTTTTATCGGTTTGTCGATCACTCATTAGATACCCTTTTCATCGAACGTCGTTTCCTTTTGCTGTTCTTTCTTGACGATCGTCGAATTCCTTTTGGTGTCCTTAAAAGATTCGTCCTGATGATGATGTTGATAATCCGTGCTATCTATCTGATCTATCTGATGTTTCTCCGTACGATTTGAATTTTCTACATCGGCAACTAAGACTTTGTCCGACTCTCTCGGATGAATATTGAATTCTTCAATGGGAACCGAAAATGCTAGGTTCACTAAAGAAAAAAGAAAAACGCAGATAATTTCATAGTAAAAATTAATTGATAGGAATTGAATTTGATTAATGCAGGAGTTGAATTTAATTGATAAAGAATGAGACACGAAAACAATTCTATTCGCGGAGAGAGAGAGAGAGAGAGAGAGAGAGAAAGAGAGATGTTATTATGATCCATCTTTCACACGATCAGTTTTTTGTTTCCTTCTGATGTACGTTTATTGTTCATTTAAAATTACCATCTAATTTACATCTAATGTACGAATCGTTTGTTGCGAAATCGTTAAACGTTCCTTTTCTTTATTGTTAGGACTATAAAAATTCTACAACTTTTTATCATACAAAAACGTTTTTATCCGTTTGTAAGAATGATCGAAGGATGTGTTCAGAATTGTTTTTTAGAATCATTTTATCGTACGGTATTACAAAAAAGAAAAAAGAAAATAAAAGAATGATCAAAAGATATATGCGTTAAACAATATTCTTGGTTCGATTTATGAAAAATAAAAAAAAATATATATATATATATATATATATATATATATATGGACAGAAATTTTAAGAATCTTATTAATTCGATTTATCGAACATGAAAAAAAAATTAAAATTTCAATTCTCGTATCGTAAAATCAGAACTATCAAAATTATCAATCATGAACACTCTTATCGAATCTATAAGATTGTTGTCTCGTTAGTTTTATATATATATATACACATTCAGAATTCTCTTTTTTCAAAATAACAAACGTGAAAAATAAATATTTCAATTCTCGTTTCGTTTAATCGAAACTATCGATCTTACCGAACATCAACGCAGCAAGTAAAATTTTCAACGATAATTGAAACATGTTTTTCCAATTCTGTTCGATGGTCCAAAAGTTCTCTCGATCGATGACGAGAAGAAACTTTTTTATGACAATGATGGACTATGGTTTTCCCTTAGTTTCTTGCCTTATCACACGGCTATTTACCACGTTCGAATCCTGTAATCAATCATATTTGTATATATATATATATACACACACATATGTATGTATATAGTATAAATTTAGAATATAGAATGGGGGATATAGAATATATATATATTTTTTTGTATATATAATATAAAATATATGATGTATGTATTTAAAAAAAAATAAAAAAAATAAATATAAAAGACAAAAAAATACATATGTATAAAATATATATATATAATATATACATAAATACTATAAAGTATATAGAGATCGTCCTTGCTGTTATCTGTCATTTTGCAACTATTTAATTTGCGTAAAGTTAGAGTTTTTACTGTTTCTTTTTTTTTTTAATTGGAAATTTATTAGAACATTTGTATATATATAATTTAAATACACACACACATACAAACATACATACATATATAATGAACATATATAAACATACTAAATATGTTTTACTATGCGATATAAGAATACGCAGGATTTTTTTTCTCCTCAAAAAATACATTCGCATTTGGCTATATTTTTTTTTCTCTTCATCTTCCTCTTCCTCTTCCTGCGTTATTTCAGCGGAAAATTACGGTAGTATATACACCTTCGAGGTCGCGGTCATGCGATCGATCTGTATTTATTAATAACGAATTATGCTGGTCTATGTTCCATCCAAATAGTTGCATCGACTAACTGCATTCTCAAATTTCCCTTTCCTACTTTCTCTTTAATCCTTCATTTTTATTTATTTTTTTTTGTTCTTAATAATTCCAATATCATTAACAATGTTCTCCAATATTGTGACGATGGTTTTATATTGTCAAATTATATAATATCGAAAAAGTTTTAGTATTCGTATGTGATGATATAACATAATATATGGACAATATTAATCGTTATCCAAAAAGTTCTTAATTTAGAAAAATACATTTGTTTTTTTTTTTATTTATTTATTCGTTTCTTTCCATTTTTTATTTTTTGTTTATTTTATTTTATTTTTTTTTCGTTTTGGTTAATTTTATTTTATTAAAAGAAAAGAGGGAGATAGAGAGATAAACATAATTATACCGTTATCAAAGAAAATACTAAATTAGATTTTTATAAGAGAAAATAATATATTATTGCCCAAATAACCTGATAGCAGTCAGTTAAGTATCATTGAAATATACTTTATCTTTTACACGCACGCACGCACACACGTGCGCGCGCGTACATATGTGCATAATATATATATATATATATATATATATATATGAATTACGTGACGTGGTCCCACCATCTTTAATCTTTTTCTGTATGTATATATTGATTAAAATAAAAGAGAGAAAGTGAAAGAGAGAGAGACACGCAAAGCCGTATTTACATATTTTTAAAAGAAATAAGTGACGGTAAAAAAAATACGACTTCGTTTTAAAACTATATATATATATATATATATATATATATATATATATGTATGTATGTATGTATGTATGATGTATGTACATATGTATGTACGTATGTATGTATGTATGTATTATATATATATAGTATGTCCATTCATTAAAAGCTAATATTTTCTCATTAACATCTACGATCGCTTTGGAAATCTTTAAAAAGCACGTGCCTTATGTGCCTATCACGATTCGATTAGTTTTAACTTATAAGCGATTACGTAAAACTTATTCAGACAGAACAGTTTTATGTTTTCTTTCGTATAACTTTATCTTTACGAATAATCTTATACCCTCTCCTTCGTCGGAAATATTTTTCATTACATTTTTTCATGTTCTTTCGATGTAAATAATCCGTTTAACCTTAAAAAGAAAACAAAACAAAAAGAAAACAATCGTTTTTGCATTTTTTTTTTGTCGCAATTCAATATTTCGACATATTAAACGCACGCGCACCACACACACACACACACACACACACACACTTCCTTTATTCGATCGTACGCGATGTATGATTTCGACGATTCGTGGAAAGAAAAAAAAAGAAAAGAAAAAGGAGGAAGATAAATTAAGGTTCAAAGCCATAATTCACGGACGAAAATTTTCTCCATTGTAAACAAACACACGTGTGCACGCAAATGCACGCACGCGTACGGATGATACACGCATACACAAAGGGGGCAAAGCACTCTAATTTTACACCGAAATTACGAACCTATTCTAAGAGAGAAAGGAAGAAAGGCAAACAAAAGAGGCGCGCGCGATTTGAAAATGTACAAAGAGGAGGAGGAGGAGGAAAAAAGAAAAAGACGAGGAAGACGAAATGTGCGAACAAAAAATAAAAAAAAAGAATAAACAAAATAAAAAAAAAAACTGAGAAACAACAAATAAGAACAAAAAAAAAGCATTTCTCGATCATCTTGCACACCTGATACTGAGTCACTAAACGGAAGTATTTCGTTCCTAAGTATTTACGTATACGTACACATACGCGCGCACACATATACGCGGAGCCATATTATAAAGCGAAATCTTTTTATTTCTATGAGAAAATAAAATGAATAAGATAGACAGATATTATTTATTGATGAAATCTATACGATAAATGAAACCATTAGTATATAATCGTAACAAAGTACACAATACGCGTCATCCGTGTTCACGAACACACGCGCGCATACTCACCCACCCCAACCACACACACACACACACACGCGCGCGTATCTAACGAAAAAGATAAAAAAATATATCGAAGGAGAGAGAGAGAAGGAGAGAGGGGGGGGAGAGAAAAAGTAAAACAAGATAGAAAGAATTCTTACTTCCTGGTATAAAATATTCATGGGAAGCACAAACCGTGTTAATAATTATAGATATAACTTGATGTTGGATTCCAACTCCTCACGTGTTATTCCGTAACACAACGAATAAAATGAGGTTTCGACGTCGTCGTAGATAAACCTTTAACGGACAGGACTTCTTTCCCGATGCAAAAGCAATCGCAAACTGAACGTCGGAAAACCAAGGGAGTATGAACGTCGTCGTAACGTCGTCAGGATAGAATAGGAGTAGGGGAGAGAGAGAGAGAGAGAGAGAGAGAGAGAGAAAGAATGTTATACGACGTGTTCCTTGGTTTGTATGCATAGTATATATACACAGATACACAAACACAAACATGCCTTCGACCAGTGATATTGTACTCACACAAACACACACACACATACACATACACATATACCATACACCTTTGGGATCTCCTTTCTGAACGTATTTCCCGTAACATGCGATCTTAATTAATAAATTGTTAAGAAATTACAAGATGAATTTTTCTAATAAACTAATTAATATATATATATATATATATATATTGATACACACACACACACACTCACACACACATCACGCACACGTTATTGGCCAACATTAAAAATATATATGTGTGTGTATACGTGCTTACGTACATATACACACACATTCCTTTTTTATAAATACGTAGAATACAATATTACCACTAAATTTCATAATACAATAAATACAAATAATAAATAATATTTGTATAGATATGTATGTATGTATGTATGTAATTTTTAGAAAATATGTATTGTACATATATTAAACAATTGTTAATTAAATTTATTTATTTAATTATATATTCATGTATTTATAAATTATATATAATGTTAGAAATTTATATTGGTTACTATTATTTGCGTAATTATTTATTAAAGAGTAAAATATGTAATAATAGAAAAGTACATATGCATATGTTACACATTGTAATTTATATTAAAATACATATATGCATTATGTGTATTCATTGCATTGTAAAACAATCTATATATATATATATATATACAGATATATTTTTCTTAATTGCCATTCGATCCAAATGTTGTTTCGAATCATGACGAAATATATCTTAAAAACTTACGACATCTAATGTCCGAAAGTTATTCTTTGTTCTCGTTTTTGAAGAAATAATATTACGTTTCGTTAAACCAATTGATGAGTGCAAGTGTATATATATATATATATATATATATATATATATATATATATATATATGTTTCTTACTACGTAACGTGATATTATCGTCACGTCATATGATGTACGAAGAAAATTCAAAATGCTTATCCTTCCCGCCTTTCCTATTTCAAGATGGTGAATTGCTTAGTAAGGTGAGTGTATAGGGAGAGGGAAAGAAAGAATGATTTAGTAGGACGAATGCAAAGTGGTTGACCAAAAAAAAAGAGAAGGGTTTGTGTTCCGTTTCTTTCTTTTTTTTTATTGAGCTATAAATAGCACATACACACATATATATATATATATATATACACATATGTACATACATACATACATATTATATATATGTGTGTGTGTGCTGTCCTCTCTCTTGCTCTCTGTTGTCCTGCGTGCACGTATTTGTGTGTTGTTATGTGGTATGTGGGTCTACTATATAGGTTCTATGGAACGCAACACTGCGTCATCATGGGAATGGATTTGAATTGGAGACCCTGGAGACTTCGAAATACGTCATCTTACATTTTAAGAAATAGACTGTCACGTAGATGCTTTTATTCAATGAATTTTATTAATCAGCCTAACACATAGATCGTCGATGTTATATACAGATGATTCTTCTAAGATTCCGGTTTACATACTGACAAGAAATACGTTAACGCTATGCCCTCGTTTTCCTTTCACTGTTCTATGTAAAAATGGATGGATACGTTTTATCGAACTAGAACGTATTCATTTAAGGATAGAAAAAAAAAATACTATGATTTCGCTATAGATAATAAATTCCTTTTTAATAACTTTCTACATTGATCATTTAATTCTCGATATTATGCGATGAGGAAATTCAAATAATTTTCGGGAGAGTATGAGAAAATTATTTTTCACGATAAAACGTGATATTGTAAGATATTTGATATATCAATGTTATATTTAATTTTTACATTGAATATGATGTACGTGGTATATATATATATATATATATATATATATATATATATATATATATATATGATGTATATATGTATGTATATATGATATGTACTGCGTGGTAATAGATTGACCCTGCTACAGATGAAATCTTATTAAGCGTGAAACCCCTCAAAGTACTTAGGTAGGTAATTCGATATATGTGCAAGAAGAGGTGAATGGGAACCGAGACGTCGTTTTATTGCTTTGTATTTAGCAAAGAAAGTAGACATTATCCGGGAACATAAAGGGTTCGGTATTCTCACGAAATGCACGGATAATATAGTAGTCTGGACCTTCTGGACAATACCACTTTTTTTTTATGTTATTGTTGGAAAAATAAAAAAAATAAAGAAAGAGAACCACCTTTCCTGATACATATATTTATTATTACATTTTAGATTTCATCGATCGATTATTCTTTTCTTTTTTTTTTTTTTTTCATAATAATACTAAAATAATGATGAATATATTCAATGATTATACTTTATGCGCATATATATATATATATATATATATATATATATGCGACAAATAAATAAATATATATTTATTTATTTATCGTTTATGATGTTATTATTTATACGTTAGATCATGATTTAATAGAACACTTTCGATTGTAACGTTTATAACTTTAGGCTCACATCGTAAGACGTTATATTAATTATATATATATATTTATATATTTTGTTTTTACTACAAACAAATAAATAGATATTGCAGATTTCTAAATATATTTAGATATATATTATTTACTTTATATATTTAGATATATATTATTTATTTTAGAGTTGTCTTAACTTTTAAAACAGAATCATTTCTTTCATTATTGCTATTCCATTTATCGAGTCTTGTTATAACTTTAAATAAATAAAATCCAAGTTTAGACATCTCCAAGTTAAAGCACAAGATATTTTATAGCATATTCTTATAGTACAACTCTATATGATAATGTAGTCTTTATGATAATACAAAAATGTAGAAGTGCGTAAATATTTTGAATTATGGCTTTTAACATACATTGCAGTTTGTTATTTTTTTTTCTTTTTTTAATGAATTATTTATTCTAAATCATAAGTAATAGTGCTTTGCTAATCGCGATGTAAATATTTTTTTAATGAACTTTAACAAACAATTACTGATACTAATTGTAAGATGTCTGGTTACAGATATTAAAATTAATATGAAGCTCTATGAACACCATTATATTTTTTTTTTTTTCCAAAGGCACAGTAAACTTATGTGTATACATAGATAAAGCTTTATACGGAGAGAACAATATTCATATAAAATTTAAGTTCCTTTTTTTCACTACAGCAAAGTTATTTGAAGATTACACGTTTAATTTGGATATTATTGTTGACACTCTATATATATAAATGCACTTTTTGGACTGGCTAAAATTTGATAATATTCATTTTTATCATTTACAGTAAAAAATATCTATTAATCTTTAATGTTTAATGCTCGAGATAGAGCGATAATGTTTCAAAGACAGTTAAGAAGTCAGCTTTCAATACTTCTTCACATTGAAAGCTGTCTGTATATCAATCACCTAGATATACACCTTTAACAATAGAAATTTACATCAATGAGTGAACATAAAAGATATCAAACAAAATAGGAAATACCTACAAGATCTTTAAGATGGTGCAATTTGTAATCTTGAAGTAATTTATCGAAACGTATTTGTATACGTTAAATTTGATTCTAAACAGTTCCAAGCTGTCATTTTCTTCTTAAATCTATTACTTCCACGGGTGCATTTGGATTTAATTTACAATGTTTTGCTTTCTAGAAATAAAATAAAAATGTAATAATTATTATATAGTAGTTAGTAGTTATTTAAAGCACCTACCATATAAAGCGGAGGCTCTGTTGGATGAGGATGAAAACCAGTCTCTCTGCAATTAGCTATATAATCTAAACCATAGTCTGGAGTCAAGATAAAGAAAGCTGTCCTACATAAACATATTAGATATTACAAAACATATTTGTGTAGGAAAAAGAATTAAAAGATATAATTTATAATAGAATTTCATTTTGCTTACTCATCGTATTTGGGTGCACAAACGATAGCAATTGCCTCCGCCATCATTAGTTGATAAGAACAATGAGTGTGAAGATCGACACTAGATAGAAAAGCGGTTTGAGTAGGATGCGTCTGTAAATCACCAAAATTATTAGTCTTGTTGAAATATTATTAATTAAATACATCAAAATATTGTTAATATTTTGATCATATATACATACATGTATCCATCCAAGAGTAATTAAATTATGATGATCTTGAAAGTCAAAAATATCCTCTTCATTGAGCGTTAAACAAGAATCAGGAGAACCTGTTTGTTGTGGAATTAATAAATGAGTGATCAACAATTTATTTTGTTCCAATTTTCCTGTTAGTATGCCACACGTTTCTTTATTATTTGCTGTGTTACTAAATGCTAGCGCAAGGAAATTTTCTATCAGTTTGCTAGGCAAAACAATATCACGTAATTGGCCACTATCATTCAAAAGTATGGTAGGCTTTGTTGAACGATCCACCGTAGGTATACTGCTAATACATATTTTTAACATGATAAAACTGTTTAAAATGTTACATATATAGATTTATGAACATAGAAGTGAAACTTACTTATCCTTTAATGGTTGAGGTCTACTAGTTACAGGTAAACTCGCTGGTGGTTTAAGATTTGGTGCCGGTAACTTTATAGATCTTGTATCGTCAGTTGTCACAGATAATGTACTTGCAGCAATCTTAGCAGCTTTTATAGCCTCTAATGCTGCTAATTTGTTTTTTCTTTCCTCTTCTTCTTTTAATCTACGTAAGTGATAAAATATATATATATATATATATGATGATAAATTCATTACATAAATATAAAATATATTAATTATACCTTTGCTCTTTTTCCTGTTTCAATCTCTCTGCATTTGCATTTTCAACTTTTTTCACATGCTCTTCAAAATCTTTCAAATCTTTATCTAATTGATTTTGATACTGTTTCAATAATTGTTTCTTTAATTCCTCTGCCTTTGGAATAACTTCCCGCAACTTTTGCTTATTTATTGCTTTATCCTTTGGCGTTACTATATCATACATCTGATGATGCTGTATTTTTTCTACAAAAAGTCTAAAAGAATATTCCCCCAAACCAATGAAATTTCTTTTCGATTATAGTATCCAATAATATGTAAAAAAAACCTTACGTTATAAACTTGAGAAACAAACAATACGCTTCTTCATAGTTCCTCTCCTTGACATATACATCGGCTTGTCTGATCATATGTATTCCGGAACGATAATATCTAAAAATCATATATACAAAATTTATAGACAGTACATAACATATACAAGCTTATAAAAGAATAAAGCTATCGCTTTACTAGATATAGCTATTTATTACTTAAAATACCTATGAGGAGGAATGTTATGATTTATTGTCACTTTAGAAGCTTTCTCAGAGAGTTCTTTCAAACGTGATTCCGGATCCTTTACTCCCAGCTCTTTAAACAGAGACTGTGCAGTGTGTCTACTTTCCGATTTATTCCTCTTCATTTTAAAAAGGTTACGTTAGTTCAAAAAAACAACGTATCTACGTATAGGAGTACGTATGTTAAAGGAATGTAATAATGATCATAGAAAATTATAGAAAAAAAAGGGAAAAACCGAAAATGAATTATATACGAATATATTTAAAATGACAAGATAACTATATGAGACAACCGCTATATAGAATGTAATCGTTTAACATATCGAAATAAAAATATTTAGAAACGATGATGTTCATTATATCGATGAAGAGATCTGAAAAATATAATCAGCAAGAAAAGCGTTTAACACGATTGAAAAAATACGTGAACTATCTCTGATAAATTTAGATAATAAATATAGGTAGCGTCTGTTATCAAGGAGCATGGAGAAAATATGATATAGATCTGACAAGCGCGCGCGCAACGAACTTGTTTTTTTTCCTTCTTTGTCATTAAAACATCACATAGAACGTTACCGACAATACGTAGATAATAAATAGTATCGCTGTTGACAAGAGAATAGAAAATGAGGAATATAACGACGATATTTATTTTTGTCCAAAGATCAAGACTAATTGATTATATTGAAAATATTTTCATACAAAAATTTCAAAAAAAAAAAAAAAAAAGAATGTTAATTTTTTTATTTAAATGAAAGTTAATCGTTATTAAATTATACAGAAATATATCGAAAAGATAAAGTGATTAAATAATAACTAGACTTATGAGTTTTGTTTATGAATAATCCATTACGGACGAACACAATTTTGTTGGTTAACGGTAACCATTAAAGATGACGAAAATTTTGTTTGATTATGAATAAATGTTATTAACAACGGAAATTGTTTTCGTTTACTAATAAACATTATCGGTAACAGGAGTCTCGTTTTAATGAGAGTAACCGATATGGACGAAGGGACTCTTCTTTTACCTATAATTGATATCGATAGCAGGAGTTATCGTTTTTTGCTATATATGGTAATGCATATTTCTTTTCATTCCGATATGTTCGGTCTCTATATCGATTTATATTTGTCTATATCGATTTGTATTTGTCGATTCCATCGTATATGTTTAGAATAGTTCTCTAAAATTTATGTTTTCTGGTACATCGTTAGAAGAAATCAATAAACTTTCGTTTCTTTTATTGATTCATCGAAAAACGGTTTCTATATTGTAACGAAATTGCTCTAAGAATTGAATAAATTAATGAAAGAATTGCATTATTTGAAAAAATTAAATGATACTGTTATGTTATAATACGTATCTGTTGGCAAAATAGAAATCTACCGTGTTACATGGTCGGTATAATCGAAATTTATTATTAGAGACTAAGCTAATGCGTTTGTGAGAATTAAAGGAAAAAAAAAATAAATAAATAAATAAAAAATTGTAAATTCTTTCTAATTGGATTGGTTCGTACAAGCATTCTCAGCAAGCGTTTTACCATTTCTAACCAATCATTGTTCATCATTGTAAATCAATGGACCAATCAAATGTGCTCTTTGAGTAGCATTCATATTACTTGGATTTATTCAAAATTCAAAATATTTTATATTTATTTAAGAATACATTAATTCTCGTTATCAGTGTGACAGTTCGATCGATCATTTATAGATTATTTATATTTTTATTTATGGATATTTTAAAATCGATAACTCGAGAATATTTCTAACGAAGCACGTACAAACTGCGAATAAAAACAGCTGATTACTATGTGTTGGTTAATGAATGTATTCGTGTGTTATGTATTCTATGTATTCGTGAGTGTATGTGGAAAAAGATTATTACGTATTTAATCCATTATTTGTATGAAGAAATATCAATAATATGATAACTTTATGATACTTCACGGTTTCATGTTATGACGTGTAAATGAATATACGCTGAAACCGAATGTTTTTTTTTTTTATAATTACGAATGAACAGTTTCATGAATCACAGATAAGAATATATATTTGAAATATCATTGAGCTTTATTTTAACTTACACAAAGTATTTTATTCAGTAACCGTGTAATATTAAAAAAATGAAAATTCAAAGTTATTTTCATTTGAAGTATATTAGATGTTAAAACACCTTCGTTGTTTCTTTTTTTTTTCATTATGACACTACACTCAAAGCTTTTTTGTAATGCAAGGCGAAGGTAGCTATTAATTCTTACATTTCTTTTGTTTTCATTCTAAATTTAAATTTTTCATTTCATAATTATTGTTCGTCTGTGTTACAGGTCAGAAGTAATATTGTCTAGATTGTTTTTAGCAGATCAAGTTAATGCTTATAAGCATACCTTTCAACAAAAAGATAGAACATATACAAACGAAGAAAAATCCAAAAATTACTTCGACATAAAGTATGTAACCGGTTTTGTGATAACTGCTTCACTTTTAGGTATATATTTTTATAATTCGTTCCAAGAACAAATACTGGCATTTAAACGAACCAATGACATAGAATGTGGAAAGTTAAGAAAAGATCTTAAAACTTACACATTAGAGGAAGTAGGGAAACATTATAATAAAGAAAATCGTATTTGGGTAACTTATAAAGAAGGCGTATATGATATTACTGACTTTGTCGAACGACATCCTGGTGGTTCCTCTAAAATCATGATGGCAGCTGGAAGTTCGATAGAACCATTTTGGTTGATTTTTGCTAATCACAACACACCTGAAATATACATTCTCTTGGAATCAATGAGAATTGGTAATATATCTAAAACAGATGCCAAGTCTAATATTAACGATTTAAATGATCCATATGCGAAAGAACCTTCTAGACATAGAGCTTTAAAGATCAATGGACATAAGCCCTTTTGCGCAGAAACACCATCTTCTTTATTAATTGAAAGCTTTCATACACCAGCGTAAGTGTTAAACATTATCAATATTTCATTTTTAATCTTTCACAGATAAACTAGATGTTTGGAAAATTAGTTAAGGTAATAATTTTGTACAAGTACAAAAAAATTTTATATTTTAGAGATCTTTTTTATGTTAGAAATCATCTCCCCGTTCCTGAGATAGATTTAAAGACTTACGCGGTTGAAATAGCCGTAGAAGAAGATATAAAAAAGACATTAGATTTTGAAGCAATAAAAAAATATCCAAAATATACAGTGACCAGTGCTATAATGTGTGGTGGAAATAGACGTTCGGAAATGGCAGAGGTATTTTTTTATTAAATTTTATCTGAGTTAATTTAAAATTGTATGAATATATTTTTCTACAGGTAAAACCATTAAAAGGTCTCAGTTGGGGCGTAGGTGCTGTCGGTAATGCCACTTGGTCAGGAGCACGTTTGTGTGATATATTAAAAGATTTAGGAATAAATGAAGAAGATTATGATCACGTACAGGTACTTATATATTTTTTAGAAGTATCAATTTTTTTTTTCATACCTTTCCATTTGTATCTTTTTCAACGTGTTAGTTTGAAGCTCGTGATGTAGATCCATCGGGAATGCCATATGGCGCGAGTATTCCTATTAGCAAAGCCATGGATCCTAGGGGAGATGTATTATTGGCATACGAAATGAATGGGCAGCCTATACCAAGAGATCATGGATTTCCAATTAGAGTAATTGTTCCAGGTGTTGTAGGTGCGAGAAATGTTAAATGGCTTGGTACGTGGATGAAGAATTTCAATTACAATTTTTATAAAAATTTTTTATTCTATCTAAGGATGCGCAACTATCATTCTCTCTCTTTCTACCTTTTTTCGTTTTCCAGACAAAATAATCATTTCTAAGGTAGAGAGTCAATCACAGTGGCAACAAGGTGATTATAAAGCTTTTTCACCTAATACCGATTGGGATAATGTAGATTTTTCAAAAGCACCGGCTATACAAGATATGCCTGTCATTTCTGCTATTTGTAAGCCGGAACAATCGGAAAAAGTCAAGATAAAAGATGGCAAAATAGATGTTAAAGGTATATTACCTTTATTAAAGTAATACGTGTGTAATTATTTCATTGATGTAATGAATGAGTTTCTTATTATTTAAATAATTTTCCAGGATATGCATGGTCGGGTGGAGGTCAGAAGATAATCAGAGTTGATGTAACATGTGATAAGGGAAATACTTGGCATACTGCTGATCTCATAAAACAGGATCTTAATGCTAAACAGGGCCGACATTGGAGTTGGACATTATGGAGTATTGATCTTCCTGTTGATACAAAATTAAAGGAAGTGGAGATTTGGGCTAAAGCCGTTGATTCGTCTTATAACGTTCAACCGGAAACAGTAAAAAATATTTGGAATTTACGGGGTTTCTTGTGTAATGCATACCACAGAGTAAAAGTTCAATTGAACTAATGCGTGACACACTGGTACGATCATAAGATACAAATTGTCTTTCTAGTTTTTATGAAGTAATCGATACTTGTTTTGTATTATACACGTATTTATTATTTTATAATATCTACAAAAAGAAAGGAATAATTTTTATCAAATTTCTATGGTCTACTTTCTTGTAACAAAATATTTTCAGATTCTCTAATGCCGCTGTTTGTAAAATAATCGCTTATACCCTCTAAAGTTAAATCATGATATTTGTTGTTATAAACGTCATAAAGCTCAAACGTTGATTTTGATATTACAGATTTACCAAGGATAATAGCATAAGGATATCCAGTGTTTCGTACGTACAATAAACGTTTACCTATTGTCAAATCTGTTCTGTCATCAAGTATTGCGTCTATACCTAATTTACATAAAATATCATATACCTGTCCGATATAAGATGATGCAACTTCTTCTTTGCTTCCTTCCTGAAAGATGTATATAATGTTATAATTTTATGTATGTTAAGATACAAAATTTAACGCTGCTTTTCTTTTTTTTTTTTTTAAATAAATTACCTTCGGTGGTATGATACAAACTGTATAGGGTGCCAAACTTCTAGGCCATCTTAACTCTTCACTCGTTGAAAGAATTTCAGCTGCTGCAGCCATAATACGACTTAAGCCAATTCCAAAACAGCCCATAACAAGGGGTTTTTCTATGTTCTTATCTTTATAGAATGCTTGTAATGGTTTTGAATACTTTGTATCCAAGAGGAAAGTGTGTCCGACCTGATTATTTAAGGTATGTAATAAAACTTTGATATGCCAATAAGCAACTAAATTTTGTGTTATTATTTTTAATATATACCTCAATAGTATTATGTATCTGTAATTTTTTGCTACAGTGCGGACACTCAGATCGCATAGATACATTTTTATTCACACAATAGTTGCAAGATTGACACAACAGAATAAAATCTTCTCCAATTTTGGATAAGTACTGATACTCGTGAGATAAACAACCACCGATAGATCCTGTATCGCCTATAGCTATAGAAGATAAAATATCATTGAGAAACGATGTAACTATCATATATATATCAAGAAATTCTTTATAAAATTATAAAAAACCTTTTTACAGATACGTTAAATCACCTTTCATGTATTCTATTCCAATTTGATTAAAAATTTTATCATAAGCCTCGCATACGATATTATACGTTTCTTTAGCATCATCTAAATTGACATTAAACGTATACAAATCTTTCATAATGAATTCTCTGCTACGTAATAAGCCTAGACGCGGTTTCATTTCGTCCCTCCATTTGCTAGAAATTTGATATAACTTAAGGGGTAACATCTTGCTAGATAAAGGGCCAAGATCATGTATTAGATCACATATCGCTTCTTCAAAAGTCTGCAACGGAGTTTATACCTGCTTGAAACATTAAACTAACATACTATTCACTTTGGAATTATCATAAAACATATGTGTTTTAAAGCGCTTACTGGACTAAGAACGTATTTCTTATTGTATCTGTCCATTAGGCTAAATAATTCATTTTTATCTGGTTCGTATCTATTACTTTTTTCTAATAATTTGATTGATGTTAAAGAAGGCAACAATATTTTCTGTGCTCCGACGTTCATCATTTCTTTATCGATAAGAGCCGTAAGTTTATCCAACACTCGTAATCCTAATGGCAACAATACATGCATTCCTTTATTAACTGATTTGATAATTCCATTATTGATCATATTCTAAAATAATTCAAACTTAAGTATTCATAAATTTAGAAAAAATATCATATATATATATATACATATATATATATATATATGTATGTATGTATAGATTGCATAAAATATGTACCACATAACCCTTCGAAACTTCCGTCTTGTCGAGTGCGCTTGGTAACGTAGTATAAACTGAACGAAATAGTTTTGATACTCTGGTTATTTTGTCGAGTTTTGTACTCGCCATTGTTACTTTCATAAACAAACAATATTATACAATAAATCGAACGTCATAGACGTGTTATGTTATGTTACGTTACAAAAAAAGACCGGCAAACGTTGTTGTGTCGCTAGTGTCTCGAATATTTACATATGAGCCGATTGATGATCGATTAATTCCATAAAACAGAACGTGAAGAAATGTGATGAAATGATGTATATCCTTTTTCAAAATATCCCTTTGTAAGTAAAAATTGAAATATAAAAAACGATTTACATTAAAGTACGAGGTTGATAAAAATGGCTACTGAAATAAATTATTTATTATTCGACGACCGAAAGGATTTTTTTGTTCGACGGTATTAATTCGTATTGTTTGGGAAATTTATTATAAATAAAAAAAAGTTATGAATTTTATCGATTTCACACCCTGAACGGGTTATACGTATTAGTATAGAAATTTATTAATAAATGATACTTTAAATGGAATCTTCCATTCTGATTTCGCGTGAGAGTTAATCAATGCAGTCTTACGTCATCGCGGATTAATAATGTCGTTTTAAAAATGCCGCATTTTTCCGTGTATATATGGAAAAAAAAAAAAAGAAAAAAAGAAAGTACAGGAAGGAAAAAAAAATTGAAATAAAAATCACTTTACGATTAGAATCAAATGATTATTAGTTTCTCTTATTATAATTTCTATAATTGTTCGATTGTTCATACGGTCTTTAATGTACAAGGTGTAGAATAAATTAATATTTAAACGAAGGTACATTCGCTTAAATATTAAAAAGGCGGTACTGCGGGAGAAAATTAAAATAATTATAATTTAATATTTCTCTTACGCTGCGAAAAGGTATCTCTCGAAAAAGTTGTAATCTGTTTCTATTAAAGGAAAAGAAGAAAAAAAAAATAAGGATAATATTTCTCAGATAGGTTAGAATTGTCTTAGGATTTTCTTTTTCATATCTTAGAATTCGGAATAAAATTTTGTTGTTACAGTTTTTGAGTGATGATCGATTAGCTCAGGGGACGAAGTTATATTTTAATTTTATGATGTTTTTATGATGTAAAGGGAACAAAAAAAAAAATGAAGATAAAACGTAAAAAAAATATAATAAGAGAATGAAACAGAGGACCATTTCTAGAATATATTGCTATATACACACTTTAATAACCAAAAACAAACATTACAGTAATAATATTGTTATTAATATAATATTATGTAATAATAGAATCGTTTATCAATCGTAGTGTAAACACTAAAAATGTTGCTTCCTCATATTTTTTTTGTTTTTATTTTATTTTATTTTTTTTTTATTTTTTTTATTGGAAAGAACGATGCATATCTCGCTTTGCTCTCATTCTCATTTCATTAATAATGTTAATTTATAATCGTCGCGAAATAATCCGGCGCTCGTAAGGCCCGCGTGATTTTAACTCGATCGTTATTGTTTCCTTATATATATATACATACACATACATACATACATACATACATATATATATATATATATAGGCGAAAGAATAATTGAATTTGTTCTTTCGCAAAATTGAATAAAGAAACTAAGAAGAAGAAGAAAAAGAAAAAGAAAAAGATTGATCGTCGGTCCTTTCTTTTTTCTTATTTCTTATCTTTTTTCTTTCTTTTTCTTTTTTAATTCTATCTTAATTTCTCAATCGATCCTCACGAAATCACACGAACCAAACAAAGAACGCGCGGCCGATCGTGGCTCCGTAGACGTTTACCTTAGAATAATAAATATTATAGTGCAATATCTAAAAAATCTGTCTTTTTTATGCAACTTACACATTCAAATACAGTGTACTCGAAAAATTTACAATATTATTGCCCTTACAAACATTAAATCTCTATTCGAGCGGCGGTAAATCCGCGATACCTTTCTCTCTCTTTTTCTCCCTCTCTCTCACTCTTATCATTCTCTCTCTCTGTCTCTCTCTCTCTCTCTCACCCTATCGTCCACTCTCTCTCTCTCTCCCTCTTTTTTTTTACGTACACACTACTCTTTCACTCACTTTCTCTCTCTCTCTCTTTCTCTCTCACTCTCTCTCTCTCTCTCACTCTCTGACCGCTAAAAAAGAATGTATTTTTTTTGCTTATACCTTTTTTTATCGTTTATTTTATTTTTTTTTGTATTATTTTTGTATTATTTTTTTTCTTTTTTTTTTCTTTATTCAAGATCGTGAGTGCGTGTGAGAATATTCAAAGTGTACAGCTGATAGAATCGATTCCTAGTCCGTTTAATTAATCTTATAGCTTCTTCTCTTTATTTCTGTTTTTTTATCTTTCCTCTTTTCGTTCACTCTCTCTCTCTCTCTCTCTCTCTCTCTTTCTCTCTCTTTCTTTCTCTTTCATTCTTTCTTTCTTCGGATGCCATTTGGTTCCTCGCTTTTTAAACTTTACATCATACACACACACGACAGAGTGCGCTCGCGTGATACTTTTCCAATTTTCCCCCGCGTAATTTTATAAATGCGTGTAATATTTTGGTACGGTCACGTTTATTTCTTTCTCATTTCTCAACGTTGTTCTTCTTGCAACATTGGTCATGAACCAACGATGCATTCGGTCATCTGCTATAAGAGCACATGTCTACATATATACATACAAACATATATATATATGTATATATATGTATATATATATATATATATATGTACACATATACATGTATCAATTTCAGAAAACGTTCACTACAATCGCATTTTGATCTGTCATTAACTTCAAATTCACTTTAATGTGATGACTGTCATCCTCCTCCTCCTTCTAATCTCATTTTTACCCATCTTTCCTCTCCTTTTATTTATTTATTTTTTTTTTGTTTTTCTTTCACATCTCAAGCATATTTCTCTCTTTCTCTCTCTCTCTCTCTCTCTCTCTCTCTCTCTCTTTCTCTCTCTTAATGGTGAAAGTGTAGAAAGTTGAAAATACTCGCGCATATAGAGGACGATCGAATAATTTTCCTTCTTGAATTTGCGATACGTTGAGACGTTTAACGAACACAGTACGAACGATATTATTTAGTTATTTACTTATTTATTTATTTGTATTTTTTTTGGCTTTTCTTTTTCTTCTTCTTTTCTCTTTTATCTTTAGCGCATGAAGGCGCGCTTGTTGTTCTTTTATTTCACTTTATTTTGTCGTTTTATTATGTTTTTTGTTTTTCTTCTCTACCTTTGGTTCTTTCCTTTTTCCGGAAGCGCGAATCAAGCGAATAACAGCACGGGGATAACGAAAACGAAAAATCGCGTGTGTGTTCCTTGTCATGAGATAATAACAATTAATGTAACACCTGTTAGTTGATTAAGCCGGAATTAACAACATCGTATATTATTATTATTATTATTATTATTATTATTATTATTATTAATATTATTAGTTTCACTTTTATCTTGTTACCGTTAATACCATCGATCGTTCTTTCGTGATTGTTATTGTTGTTGTTATTGTTATTATTATTATTATTATTATAATTATTATTATTATTATTATTATTATTATTATTATTATTAATATTATTATTATTAATATTTTATTACTTTTTTTTTTTAATCTTTGACAACGTTGAGATAATATTATCAGTAGCACTTTATTTATCGTAATTACGTTCATGTGATTAATGATAAAACACGGCATAAAAATTATTAATTCGCTTTATACGATAGTCCGCCGCCAGACTCGTCGTTCGATCCGTCCTGTGCCTAATTTTCTTTCTTTCTTTCTTTCTTTCTTTCTTTCTTTTCGCTTTTTATTTCTCGTGTGTATGTGTGTGTGTGGTTTTTTTCTCGTGTACGTATGTGTTTAAAACGCTGTTCCTGATATCTTTCACACATTCTCTCTCTCTCTTTCTTCCTTTTTCTCTTTCTCTCTCTCTTTCTTTCTCTCTCTTTCTCTCTCTTTCTCTCTCTCTTCTCTTTACGAATACCACACGATACGTACGTACAACGCATACATATCTAAGTCTTAAACAATTTTCTCGAAACTATTCAACGTGGCTTTGGCATAAAAGCCATTTCGCCATTTCGCACACCGAAGCGTGTCCGCCATTTTGATTTCAACGAAGAAATGTAAAAAAATGGCGGGCGATTTCAAAAGACTTCGCGGACTTCAGCTGCGTGTATCTGATGTGTCTTGTGTGTCGTATCAGTGAGGACCAGGGATTGTTAGTGGTTATGACAGTCGTAATGGTAAAATTGGTGGTGGTATAGTAGTAGTAGTAGTAGTAGTAGTAATAGTAGTAGAAGTGATAATGATGATGGTGATGATGACGATGACGATGACGATGACGATTATGGTGACGGTGAAAGAGGTTAGAGGATGCGGTCATGTCACGCAATAATTAAACGGTATTATTAATTATAGAGATTAATAGTTTTAGTTGGTAGCACGGTAAATAGTTAAGAGTTAGTGATAATAGCAGCAATTAGTAATTATTAATAGTAGCTGACAATTTAAATATTCGAGCTAGTAGCCTCTAGAACGTTATTATATCGAGGAGACAAGGAAGTGGAAGAGGGTTAGGATTAGGATTAAGATGGAGGAAGAGGTGGAGAACGAGGAGAATAAAAAGAAATAGAGAAAGAAAATATATAAAAAAAAAGAAAAAAAAACAGAACGAAAGAAAAAGAAGAAGAGATCAGAAGCATGAACGATCTCGAATTTTTTTCTTTCTTTTTCAGGGAAGACACGTAATAACGGATATTATACCGTTTTTTGTTTATTTGGAAGAATAATCATTCCTTTTTCTTCCCAAAATCTCTCTCTCTCCCTCTCTTTCTCTCTCGATCGATCTATTAATCGAGCGAGCGAGGGATTCGAATCGATCGGTTCCTAATTAATTATAATAATTGTATAATAATTGTATAATTATATATAATATATGGGAACGACGGAGCGAGGAGGGGAGGAGGAGGAGGAGGAGGAGGAGGAGGAGGAGGGACTTAGCGCTAACTAAGAGTCTGATATGTAGACTGACTTTGGGCGAGGGTCACCTATGTGTTTAATTTTTTCGGATCTATACACACATTGGTTCCTACTTCAACGATCGGCACACGGTTTCGTTCGATCGAGAAACGCGATCGAGATTTTCGAAATTTACGCGCGGACGAAGATCATTGAAAAAAAAAGAACGAGATAAAAGAAGAAGGACGAAGAAAAAAGATAAGAAAGAAATAAAGAAAGGAAAAAGAAGTAATAGATCCATTCGAGGCGTTATCGATCGAACATTTTGGGTGCCCTCAAACGAACGAGTTAAAGATATGTTAATGTCGACTACAAGATAAAGTTTACTCTCTCTCTCTCTCTCTCTCTCTCTCTCTCTCTCTCTCTCCCTCTCTCTATTACTCGCATGTTTTTTCTCTTTCTGTCTCTCTAAAGATATATATATATATATATATATATATATCTATCTTTCTTTCTCCCTTCTATTTTTCCCCACACTCACGCTCGCTAATTATTATTCTTATTCTTATTCTTATTCATATTATTATTATTTGTTTTTTTTTCTTCTTGTTTCTTTAATTAAGAAGTCGTGATCTTTCACGCCAGCAAAAGAGACGAATCGCTCGCGTTTTGTGAACACTCGAAAAGTTGTCTGTTCTCTACAATTGGTTGATGGTGGCGTAGAATACAGCTATATAAAGTGTATATATATATGTATATACATACATACATACATATATATATATGTATATATGTATATATATATCTTATGCTTACAATACAATATAATAATATATATATACATATGTAGTGTATATATATATATATATATATTTATATATATATATATACCATTGTATAATGTATAACACATATTTTTTTTCATATATGTATATATACGCGCGTGTGTATGTATCATCGATAAAATGCAGCGGGATATACCATGCTACAAATAAATACATACTTACACGCACATGCACATGTACACACGCATAGATACACCAGGTTTAATATACACACTTTCACATTTTTTTTATAGAACGATTTTACGATTTTCTTTACTTATAATTTCTTTTCCTTCTTTTTTTTCTTTCTTTCTTTTTATTTATTATTATTATTATTATTATTATTATTATTATTATTATTATTATTTTTATTATTATTATTATAATTATTATTATTATTATTATTATTATTATTATTATTATTATTATTATTATTATTATTATTACGTGTTTCTCGCATGCATGTGTGTTTGTGTTTGTGTATGTGTCAGTGCGCGCGTGTGTATGTGTACGTATTTATGTATGTATGTATGTATGTATATCCGTGTATCCACGGTTTTTCTCATCTTTTTCCTTTTCTTTTTAAATATGTATGTACGCAATTGTCTCTGTGTGTATACGTGTCTTTTTTTACGATTTTACAAAAACGTTTTACCCTGGAATAAATGTACTTTTTGCCGTGCGAGGTGACCGAACGTTTTTTTTCCTTTTTTATTTTATTCCTTTTTTTTTTATTATTTTTTTTCTTTTAAATTTTCTTTTCGTTTTTCAATCTTTCGCCCTAGTAATTAATCTTTTCGATAGACATTCCATCATATCTTCTCGTTCCATTATCTCTCTTTCTCCGTTTGACTTTCTCTCTCTCTCTCTCTCTCTCTCTCTCTCTCTCTCTCTCTATTTTTCTTTATTTTTCGTAAACGTTCTTAATACCCCGCGATCGAAATATTTTTCTTGGAATAAACGCGACGATCTTTAATCTATCTAACGCGTTCGCCATATTTATATTTCTTTTCTTTTCCTTACACCATTTCAAATATCATGTATATATGTATCATATGTATATATATATACATACATACATACATATATATATATATATATACATATATATGTATATTACCTGTTGCAATATTTATATACATATATACGTACATGTTTAATGCAGCAACGCGTTTTATAACCAGCTAAACGCTTTCTTAAGAGCCTCATTTTATTTTTATCTCGTATATTTTCTTTTTTTTTTCTTTGTTATAAAAAATTTTTATTCACTCCTTTCTCTCTCTCTCTCTTTCTCTCTCTCTTTCTCTTTCTCTATCTCTCTCTCTCTCTCCCTTGTTCCTTTTCATAATGCATGCTATCTATCTTTCTCTCGTTCTCTTTCATACTCTTTCTCTCTCGTTTTTGTACGCACTATTATTCTCTCTCTCTCTCTCTCTCTCTCTCTCTCTCTCTCTCTCTCGCTCGCTTTTAATATTCACATTAAAAATTTAAAATACACGTATTATACGTAAGTATTTATGACCCTGTTTTCGTGAAGGCTTTCTAAAAAAAACATAAGTCGATTACGGCCGAGGAAGAAAAGACATGAAATTTGAGAATAAGAGTAGAAGGAAATTAAAACAAAAAATAAATAAATAAAATAAAAAGAAAAGATAGAAAAAAACAATACGCATACATTGTATGAAAAAAAAAGAAAGGGATGAGAAGGGGGATTGGTGCCTTCGAAAATGGCGAAGAAACGTGGAAGAGACATTTGTTAATGTGTTGTTAGATCGTGTAAAGGCAGACATAATTTCAGGATGTGGGTGATGGGTGAGTTCGGCGGCTTCAAATTTGGGAGATTTTGGATTTGTGGGTGCGAGGGAGAAGACGAAGATTTTTTTCTTTTTTTTGTTTGTTTCCTCTTTTACTAAATATTTTCCTATATTATTATTTTTTTTTAACTTCCTTTCTTTTCCTCAATTTATCTTTAATCTCTCTCTCTTTCTCTCTCTCTGTCTCGAAGCGATTCTCCATCGATGTTCTTAGCTCGACGCTATATCGGGAGGATTATCGAATTGAAAATTAAAAAAAGAAAACGAAAAGATACCGATTTAAAAAAAACGTTTCTCTAAGTCTCGTAGTGGAGGTAAAAGACAAAAAAAGGAAACAAAAGGAAAAGAAAGAAAAGGATGGAGAGGGAGGATTACCTGCGAAATTTTCTTATCTGATTATTATCCTTAACGATAAAAAATTTTGCCATGCTTTTCTCTAATGGCCGACGATTAGAAAACTCCTTTTAATTTTTCTACGCTTTTGTTCCTTCTATTTTTCTTTTCTTCTTTTTTAATTTTTTCTTTTTTTCTCTTTTGCTTTTTCTAAGTTTTCCATTTCCTTCTATCTTCTCTCCGTCATCTTTCTACACGGGCTTCTCTAAAGCCGATTCGCGAATAAAAAATGATATGACGCGACTTTTATATAAAAAACATGTCGCGTGAACAGCTATATATATATATATATATATATATATATATATATATATATATATATATGCGTTATAGCTCTAACTATATTTTTTTCTAGACACGATATTTGTTTTCACGGATTCAGACTTTATCCTCGAATATATACGACATTTATATCCCTATCCCCTATTCTCTTTCTTTTTCTCTCTCTCTTTTTTTCTTTTTCTTCTTTTTTTTTTTTTTACGCGCGTTAGACGTGATACTACGAGCTGGGAGAAGAGGAAAGTTTTTGGAAGCGAGGATCGATGGAAAGGGTGGGAGTGGGACGAGGTAGGGTTGGGTTATGGTTGAAAAGAGAGAGAGAGAGAGAGAGAGAGAGAAAAGAAGGAAATTCTCAGAGTCCAGAGAAGCCCCCTTCGAAATCCGAATGATTTTTATCGAGAATTCGAACGACGAACTCGAGGTCTCCCATAGGAATAATAAGTAAGGATAGAAAGGCGTGTGGCGCGAGGAGGGAGGAGTGGATGGGTTTGGGTTTTAAGGGGGAACGGGTGAACGGAGATTCGGGATAAGAAAGAAAAAAAAAAAGAAGAAAAAAAATAATGAAAAGAAGAAAGAGATGGAAAGGTCGTAAAAATTTAAGGTCATAATAAAGTATACTCGTGTAATCCCTGTGTCTCAACGTTGCCCCTTAATATTACACCCCCGACATTTTGCTTTCCTCTTTTTCTTCTCCATCTTCTTCTTCTTCTTCTTTTTTCGGTCTTTCTTTCTTTTTCTCCTTTTTTTTTTTGTTTCATTTTTTTTTTTTTTTTTTTTAATCATCATCATCATAATCATTACTCTTTCCTTACTTCCTCCCGCTCGGTGTCGTTTCTTCGCACAGGGGTGGGAGGTGGGACCGGGGAGGGGGTTGGGGGCGAACGATTAAAAAATTTCTTTCTTTCTGCTATTTTCTCTCTCTCTCTCTCTCTCTCTGTTTTTTTTCTTTTTCTTCTTCATCTTCGCACACAAGCACGCTCGGCAATTTTTGGCACGCTCACATCTATAAGGACTCTCTTCCTTAATTCTCTCCTCTCTTATTATTTCTTTTCTTCCTCGTCTTTTTTTTTTCTTTTTTTTTTTTCTTATTAATCATTGGCACGATTTCTTTTTGACGCTCACGGCGAACGCGATATCGACGATTTGGCACCAAAAATTTCCGATCAGATTTTTCTCTCTTTTTCTCTTTGTCTCTTTTTATCCCTCTCATGCATATTCTCTCTCTCTCTCTCTCTTTATCTCTCTCTCTCTCTCTCTCTCGCACGATTTTTTACAGAAAAATATCCGTCGACTAAAAAATCTCGCACGCGGCCATCTTTTCGGCCGTCGATCGCTTCGAGTTCTCCTTCTATCTTTCTCATTTATTTTTTCTTTTTCTCTTCTTTTTTTTTTTTTTGCCCTCATTTTCATTTAGCCTAATTATTACGCGCGAGGAAAAGAAAGGCCTAGCCCTTGATCTCTTTTCACAGTTTTTTTTTTTCTCTCTTTCTCTCTCTCTCTCTCTCTCTCTCTCTCTATTTCTTTCTTTCTTTCTTATACGCCCTAACCGCGAGTAAGTAAAGGCGCGAATTTAATATCCTATAAAAACTAAGTTATTTCTTAGCTGATTGCCTTGCGTTACGGTTTAAAAGGTTGGGCACCCGGACAAGGATCGTCTCGATCGTGAAAATTATTATATCTAATAACATTAAATAATCGCCTAACGCGAATTCATCTTATTATTCTCATTATCTTCTTTGTCATCTTGTTCTCTCTCTTCCTCTCTCTCCCTCTCTCTCTCTTTCTCTCTCACTATCTCCTTTTATCTATCAGTATACGTACGTTCTTGCAATGAATTTTTGAAATTCACTTTTACAGATTGTAAAGAGTATTAACGTACTTAGAGTGGGGGATTTGGGGGGGGAAGGGAATACCCCCTCCACAGCCCACGTTATATCTTATAATTTTTGTTTTTTATCTTGACAAATGTCCAACGAATGTGGCATGGCTGCTTAAAAATTGAATTAATGAGGATGACTAAACCCTTCGATTATCATCATCATCATCATCATCATCATCATCATCATCATTATTATTATTAATTGATATTATCGTAATATTATTATCATTATTATCATCGTTATGCAGCCATTTGTTCGATATACGCAAAACAAAAAGAATTATGATAAAATGAAATGAAGAGAAACCAAAAACAAAAAAAAGAAAAAAGAAAAAAGAAAAAAAGAATGAAAGAAACAAATGAGAAATGGTGAAACGTTAAAACGATTGTGACGTATCATCCTTGTCAGGGCCCTCGCAGTAAGGATAAGGCCCCTGCACTAAAAGATTGCTCTCTACGCCAAAACGATACGATCATGTTGCTCCACTTTATTTTTATTTTTTTCGTTTCCTTTATTTCTTCCTTCCATCCATCCATCCTTCCTTCCTTCCTTCTCCATTATTTTTCTCACGTTTCATTGTCAGACTTAAAAGAGATCCTCGTTTTCGAATGCAAAACTAGTAATAGTGTTAGTAGAGTTGAGGGGTGAGTTAAACTCAATCGATCGATCCTTTTCTATCTTATGGTGTAAGGTCGAATAGAGGGTCAACAAGCGCAGGAGATATTCTTTCTTTTCTGTTCTTTCTTTTTTTTCTTTTTCTTTTTCAATGTCTCCGTTCTTTTCTCCTTCTCCCGTTTCCTTTTCTTAATTTTATCTTATTGTTTTTCGTTCTCTTTCTTTTTTTTATCACTTCATCTCTCTCGCACTTCACTCCCGACACGTTTATTGACATCAATTCGACGTTCCTTTTTATTTTATTTCTCTCTCTCTCTCTCTCTCTCTCTTTTTCATTCGTACTCTATCACCTTTCATTCATCTTACTTTCTCACTCGATCATTCGCTCTTTCTCTCTCTCTCTCTCTTTCTCTCTCTCTCTTTCTCGCTTAAGTACCATGCTTGAAAATATCCCTAACAAAATTTTATTTGGCACCGTATGATTTCGAACGAACACTACACGACGTATACGGCATGATGTTATAGTGTGGTGTGAGTGTATCTTTCTCATTTACTCCCTCTCTTATTATATTTATTTTCTCTTTTTAATGCGTAACAAGAGAATCCTGTATCTGTCCATTCGTCGATTTCCCTTTTTTACACAATTTTCTTCCCTCTTCTTGTCTCTCTCCTTCTCTCTCTCTTTTATTTCATTGAACGTAGAAACGTGATCCGTGATTACAACGTTACCCCCCCCCCCCAAAAAAATGGCTACTGATTATCGTTAAGTATTAAAACGGAGAGTCTATCGATTAGATCGGAATTCTCTCTCTCATTTTTTGTTTTTTTTTACATATTTTTTCCTTTCTCTCTTTCTCTCTCTCTCTCTCTCTCTCTCTATCTCTCTCTCTTCTTCTTTCATTCATTTAAAAGTCGACGTCACGAAAAAATTTTAGAACGATTAATATTTTAAGTCAAGATTTAACCGATACCACGTCGAATATATAAATATATATATATATTTATTTATTACGTGTGTACGTAGCTCTCTCTCTCTCTTTTCTATTTAATATATATATATAGATACATATGTACACATACATACATATACATATACATATACATACATACACATACATATACATATACATACATACACATACATATACATATACATACATACACATACATATACATATACATACATACATACATACATATATATATGGTATGGCTTTCGTCGGAACAAAAAAGAGAGATTACTTTTTACTTCGTAGAGTAGCCTAGATATTTATTTTTTTTATTTTTTTTTTTATTTTTTTTTTTTCATATGTCTCATCGGATATGCTTCTGGAATAATATTTGATCGACGCGAAGACGATGCTGCGTCTCTTTTTGTCTGTCTCGTTTTTTTTTGTCTCTTCTTTTCTTTTCTTTTCTTCTTTTTTTGTGTGTTTCGTCGTTTTTTTTTTCTTCCTTCTGACGTAAACCAACGGATAACGTGGAGAGACCGCGTAGAGACGGCCATTCCTCGTAAAAATAAATGAACGATCGATCGGATACGAATATACATCTCTCTTTCTCGATCTTTCTCACTTCGAATCGTGGAAGTTACGACTTTCGAAAACAAAAAAAGAAAAACACACACACACAAGAGAAAAAAAATAAGGGATCAAAAATAGAATAAACGGAACAAAAAATTGCACGATCTCGATCGATCTCAATCTCGGAGTGATCGATCGGCGCTCTCGTCCTTGTTATCTCGAGAAGAGATAATCTTTCTTTTTTTATTTTTGTTTTTTGTGTTTTTTTTTTGTTTGTTTGTTTGTTTCTTTTCTTCTTTTTTTTTTCTTTTACTTTTTTTGCTTTTTTTTCATCATTCTTTCGTCCACGCGAGCGAAGATTTGTACGCGCGCGTGCACGCGTTATCTTTAAACGCGTGAAAAACGATACCGATTCATTTTTCTTTTTTCTTTTCCTTCAACATTCAATCTTACAGACTTTCGCTTCTTCTCTCTCTTTCTCTTTCTCTCTCGCACTCACACGCCACATATATACACACACACATGCAGCAATCGTTCAGTAATGTCTTCTTTTCTTGTTTTTCGAATTCCACATCAATCTTTCTTTCTTTCTCTTTCGCTCTTCTCTCTCTCTCCCCTTGCAATATGCCTTAAAAATTGTCCTTAACTATTTTACTAATAATCGATTCTAATCACAGCAATTATTTATTGTTGATATACACAATCATACAGCGTCTCTCACTAATTGTTTACTTCATATATATATATATATTTTTTTCGACTTTTCTTTTTTTGTGTTTGTTTTATTATTATTATTATTATTATTTTTGTTATTATTATTATTATTATTATTATTATTATTTTATATCAGCTGCTGAGGCAACCTCGAACGATGCCGTCGCTCATTTCGTCCTTTCTCTCTTTTTTTTTTCCTTACTTTACTTCGCTTTCCTTTATCTCTCGTTGCCTCTTTAAAACGCATGCTTTCGTTCGATCCTTCCTACTTTCCCAACTCAAGCTCATTCGACTTTTAGTCATTGAATTTACGATTAAAAATACAATCTCGGCGTGTGTCGTCATCGTCCATTTTGTGTCTCACGACGAGAAAAGGAAAATGAAAAAAAGTTAAAAACAGGGGTAACTTCAAGGGACATTATTGACGACAATAATGATGATGACGCTGACAACGACGATGACGACGACGACGACGACGACAACGACGACGACGATGACGACGATGATGATAATGATGATGATGATGATAACGACGACAATTACGATGTTTGTGATAATTATGATGGCGATGATTGCGGTACGATAATGCAGATAACGATGATTACAATGTTGAAAAAAAGATGCAGAGTTGCGAAAGGGTATAATAAAAAAGAACGAAGAAGAGTACAACGAGAAAATTAAAGAAGAGAAGAGAAGAAAGAAAGAAGGAAAGAAAGAAAGAAAATACGGTGCGGTGAGCTCGGGGTAGCGGAATGGAGCAGGGGTTGGTTGTTGAGGAGAGGGAGGGTGGGATGGGAGACAGATTTTTTCATTCGTCATGCCGCGATTGCGGGACCGAATGGAGTAGAAGAAGAGAGAATATTGTCCCTGAAGAAACGAACGATACAAATGTCTTCTTTTTCTACGCTTTCGTTCTTTTTAACAAATACATAAATAATAAAAAAACAGTTACAATAATAATAATAATAATAATAATAATAATAATAATAATAATAATAATAATAATAATAATAATAATAATACAATAATAATGATAATAATAATAATACAATAATAATAATAATAATAATAACGCTTTCTGATTTTTTAAAAAGAAAAAAAAATTAACTAGCAGATTTATTCCGACTGCTATATCGACGAGCCATTTACTGTTATTAGCATTTAAACTTCGTCTAAAGGATTTATATATATATATATATATATATATATATATATATATATATATATATATATATGTATATATAAATACACAATCCATCAAAAATAATCGGGACATTTATTGACGAAACAACGGAAGGAGGGTTGGGGCGGGGAGAAAAAAGTATATCAACATAAATCAAAGAAAAATTTTCAACAATAAACGGACGCGCACGTATAATAATTAATATAATAATAATAATAATATATAATATTAATATAATAATATTAATAAACATATTAAAAATAATAATATTAATAATAATAGTAGCAATAATAATAATAATAATAATAATAATAATAATAATAATAATAATAATAATAATAATAATAATAATAATAAATAACCGTGCATCATGATGAAACGATTGATTGATTTCGACGCGACTTGTCTCGACGTGGCGCGCGGAGGCACGTAACGTGAGTACAACGCGATAAATGATATATATGATATATATATATATATATATATATATATATATATATATATATATATACATATATACATATACATATATACATACATATACATATATATATATACATATACATATTACATACATATACATATATATATATATATATATATTATATACGCGTCGTTTAATAATAAATATATACAACACGAGTGCGAGAAAAGACGCTATTTACAAAATGAAAGCGCGTTAGATTAAATCCGATTTCTCGCGCGGGCAATCGAAAGAAAGCAGCGGGATATATATGTATATATATACACACACACGCGCGCGCGCACACACACACACACACACAATATATATATATCTATCTATATATATATATATATATATATAAAAATTTAAATAAAATAAAATAATATAGAATAAAATTAAAATTAAAATTAAAGAAAAAAAAACAATAAAATATGATTCGATTTGACAAAATAATTAATCGTTTCTAGACGATTGCGATTAAAAAGCACAACATTACGAAAAGGGGGGAAAGAAAAGAGTATAACATGTCGTCGTTATCGTCGCGGAAACGAAAAGACACGCAATGTTTCCTTTCTTTTGTCTTTTTTTTTCGTTTTGTTCTTTGTTTTCCTTTTCTTCATTAATGACGAAGAATAAGATTATTGAAAATTAAAATTAAAATTAAAATAATAATAATAATAATAATAATAATAATAATAATAATAATAATAATATTATTATTAATAATAATAATAAGAGGCTTGCGACGCGGGAAATGATGTAGTAGGAAGCACGATGGGTCACGTGGTAGAGTCACGTGTTGATAGGTCACATGATAGAGTTTCACGCGGGGAACATTCAAAGAAGAAGAAGAAGAAGAAGAAGACGAAATGTTTTTTCATCTTTTTTGGAGATTATATTCTTTTTGTTGTTGTTCTTTTCTTTTCTTTTTTGTTTTTTTTTTTGGCACAAATCGGAAGTTACGCAGCAGAACGTTGTTGCATATTGTAGGAGGAGAGGTAAAAAGGACGATAGAAAGAGATAAAGAAATCTCTGTAGTATCTGAACGAACGGCAAAAGTGATAGAAAAAATATCATCTTAATCGTGAAAGGAAGAACGAGATGCTGTATGTTGGAGATGCTCTGGAAGTCGTCGGAGTAATTTAGTTTGTCCTTTATATTGATCGTCGACCAATCGAGTCTTATCTTTCTTATTCTCTTTCTCTCTCTTTTTTTTTTCTTTTTTTCCACGAGAAAACTCGCACCTTTTCATCGATCAATATATATTTATCTTCTCCTTTAATCGCGTGTGTTTTTTGTATGTCTTTGTTTGTCTGTTTCTTTTCTTATTTTTTTCATTCTCCCTCTCTCTCTCTCTATCTCTTTATAATCGTATAATAAATATATATATATATAATATTAATATATATATCGTTATTTATATTCCACATAATAATTTCATTCCTTCAAAACAGAAAAGATCGCGGGACTAGCAGTAAACGTTTTCGACGAATCGCGACGAACGTCTCCACAATTTTTTTGTCTGTTATTTTTTTTTTTTTTGGTTTGTATTTCTTTCGTTTCGTTTTTTATTTCCTTGATAATTCATACGTTTTTTTTATCTTTCCGTTACACACACACAGCCATATATATATATATATATATATATATATATATATATTTGTTTTGTTTTTATTTCGATCGTCTCAGTATGCGTATGCGTATGCGTATATGTACGATACTATGTCTTGTTTTTCGCTAATCATTCTCTCTCTCTCTCTTATTTTTTTTTTTTTTAGTGTTGTCGCATCGCTTTTTCTTCTCTTCAATGAAGGGGTCGTAGGTGGTCGGGCGAAGGGAGGGGGAGGTCGAAGCAAAGAACACTGTGAGAGGAGGACATTGTCGAAAGGCGATAATCTAAACGAAAGCTTGGAGGATCTCAACGACGATTAACTCGCCAAAAATCGATAATAATTATATTAATAATAATAACAATAACACTAATAATAATAACCAATTATTATTATTATCATTCATTATTATTATTCTTATTAATTATTATTCATTATTATAATTATAAATAATTAATCATTCAATTAATATTAATAAAAGATAATAATGATAATAATAATGATAATAATAATGATAATAATTATTATTATTACTACTATTTTTATGCATTATTGTTAATAATTATCGATTGTATCTCGAGATGAGCTACCCTACGAGTTTGGAATCGGTTATCATGATGGGAGTATCCTCGATCGTTCTCGATCACACGAAAACGAATAAAACAACGAGATCATCGATGTTCGATAGGGGTAGGGGTGCGTGGGGGGGTGAGGGCAGAGAGAAATAAAATTTCGGATAGGGCCGATTTAGAATAAGAATTAGAATTAGAATTAGAAGTGGAGGAAGGAGTAGAAATAGACGTAGAAGTAGAAATCGAAGCAGAAACAGGAGAAAAGTACGTATGTACGGTTTTTTCTTTTTTTTTTTTTTATATTATTGTTCGTCCGAGAATTTTGAAATCGAGTCTCGCATGCAAAAGCTACGTTAAAGAACTATCAATTAATCGATCGGTACAATCGATCGATCGATCAATTAATCAATCAATCAATCAATCAATCAATCAATCAATCAATCAATCAATCAATCGAGTAGTTTTAATTAATTAATTAATTAACGCGGGCGCGATATAATTGTCTCGATATTTATTTATTTATTTATTTATTTGTTTATTTCTTATTCTTTTTTTCTCTCCCAACTCGATACTCCGTGTCAAGCATCTAAGATAGATGATCGCTATCTTGTCTTTAGAGATCCTGTATGCCTGCCTCTCTCATTTTTTTTTTCATTTCTTTTCTTTTCTTTTTTCTTTCTTTCTTTATTTTCTCTCTCTCTCTCTCTCTCTCTCTCTCTTTCTCTTTCTCTTTCTCTCTCTTCTTTTATTTAAAACGCACGATCATTGCCAGCGCGGAGGTTTCGCGACGAGGAGAAAAAAAGAAAAAAAGATTCTAAAATGACCAGCCCTAAGAGTATTTTTTTTAGCATCATCATCGCGTTCGTATATAGTTAATAATTAATAATTAATTAACTCTCTCAATCTCTCTCAATCTCTCTCTCTCTCTCTCTCTCACTTTCGCTCTCTCTCTCTCTCTCTCGCTCTCTCTCGCTCTCTTGTATCTCTCTCCCGTCTCTTTCGCATCATTTTTTTGTTTAAATATAAAAATGAAAACTAACGTATCTTTGGCTTGTTCCCTTTACCAATCAGCAGCAGCGCGTGATGGCTGCGGCGTACATCATTGTTTGTTGTTTGTATGTTTAATTTTCTTATTCTTTTCTTCATTAATTTTTTTTTGTTTTGTCTTTCTTTTTTTTTTTCGTTATTCTCATCTTTGTTATCTTTGTTTAAATATCTTTTGTACAGTTTTGTACACTCGAGTGTGTTCGTGTACGCGCGTGCGTGTCTTCTTCGTCTCTTTCCTTATTTTCCTCTCTCTCTCTCTCTCTCTCTCTCTATCTCTCTCTTTCTCTCTTTCTATATATGTCTTAAGTGTATACGTGTCTCTCTCTCTCTCTCTCTTTTTCTTTTCTTTCTTTCTTTCTTTCTCTATTGTGTATATACCTCTCGTGTACGCTTGTGAGATCTCGTTATTTTTTAACAACGAAATCACTTAATGTGCTTCTCTATATACACATCATTGTCCTCTTGTCCATCGAGTAATTTTTCTCGATTTCTTACGTATATTTATATATATATATATATATATATGTATATATATAGATATAATATATATATATATATATACACATACACATATATCTCTATATATATACATATATATACGTGTATATATATATATATATACAATTAAAAAAAAAAAAAAACGCGTGTGTATTATTAATGTATACGTGTAATTATGGGTGTGTGTTCATAGCGTGTATTCTCTCTCGTGTATATACGTATTTTTACGTGCGTGTCGAGTGTTTAATTTGTTTGTTTGTTTGTTTGTTTGTTGTCGTCTCTCTCTCTCTCTCTCTCTCTTTCGCTCTCAATACGATCGTACATCTTTCTCCCTCCCTCCCTCTCTCTCTCCCTCTCTCTCTTTTCTTTCCCTTACATATAATAATATAACCCCTTCCCCTTCTCTCTATCACTATCTCTATCTTTCTTCCTCTCTCTCTTTCTCTACCACCTCTTCTTCCGTCCTCTAATCTCCCGTCTCTCTCTATTTCTCTATTTTTTATCTTTTTCGTCGTCCCAAGCGTGTCGATAAGCAAACTGGTCGAACACACTATAGTAGTGAAACGCTTCCAGATGCCAGGGACAGCCTCCTCGCGTACGTCGCGACGCCCCGCCGCGTCCTTTCGACGACGATAACGACCATACGTGGCGGCTAACGTCCGCGATATTCAATGAATCGGTGATTTGACGATGTGGTCCGGTGTTATGAAGTGATACGTTGGTACAGGAAGTCCTGACGTCTCCATTGTTATCCTGAAACAGAATCGTACCTTGAGTTAACCGGGAAAATCCTTTCTTCCGTTCCTTTCTATCCCCCCTCTTCCTTCTTTTTTCCTTTTCCCCTTCTACCCTCTTTCTTTTCTTTCATTCTCTTTATTCTTTTCTCTTTTGTATCGTTATTATTATTTCTATTTTTAACTTTATTATCAATTCTCTCTCTCTCTCTCACTCACTCACTCACTCTCTCTCTCTCTCTCTCTCTCTCTCTCTCTCTCTCTCTCTCTCTCTCTTTCTCTGGCCTTGCATCGACAAAGTTTCAAGTCGGCTGGTACGACCCTTTCACACCGTTTTTCTCTTTTTCTTTTTCTCTCCCAATATATATATATATATATATATATAATTTTTTATATATTATATATATATATAATTTAATTATATATATATAATTTTTTTTTTCAATTCACAAGTCACAAGTACGACGGAATTTGTTTTTCTTTTTTTTTTTCTTTCTTTCTTTCTATTTTCTTGGAGGAGTGGTGGGCGGCGGGGAGGTCTCATTTTTGGACCACGGAAGAACGGTAATAATAGAGTGATCCTAGATTTGGAAAATTCAGTCGTACGAAGATAATTTGAGGAATAAAAAAGAAAAAAATTAAATGAAAGAAAAAAGAATGAAAACAAAAGAGAGAAAAGGAAAAAAAAGGAAAAGATGTACAACCTAATTTTATTTTAGGATACTCGCGATAATTTTCTATTGGTACATGTCTATACCATTTAAATGCGTATCGCATTATCGCGAGTATCACATTTTATAAACTTTAATGAGTCTTTTTTATTACTCTATAAATATAGGTACATATATACATAAACATATATATATATATATATGTATGTATATATACACGTATGTACTCACTAGGACAATTTTAAAAAATTTATGGTTTTTCTTTTCGTTTTGAGCGAATTGGATTTATACATTCAAAAAAAAAAAAAAATGAAAACAGTGTTTAAAAAAACCACGAATCTTTCAAATTGTCGTCATTGTTGTGTATATGTTTAAAGAAAAGAACAAAAAAAAAAAAAAGAAACAAAAAAAAATTTCCACGAACCATCAACGATAAAACGAACAATGCACGTTCCATTTATTTTTTTCTGAAAGAAAACTTAACCAAGAAAATAATACACATATATGTCTGTTTATATTACGCACACACACACACGCACGCACGCACGCACACACACACACATACATATATATATATATATATATATATATATATATATATATATATATAAACATGTATAAAATCTTGAATGGTTCGTGAAAAATTTTTCTTTCTTAAGTTGTTCGCTGACTTATTTCCTTCCTCACTCTCTTTTTCTCTGTCTCTCTGTCTCTCTGTCTCTCTCTCTCTCTCTTTCTCTCATACACACGTAAGCCCTTAGGGGATTGCTTGGATGTTCTCTGGTGGTTGTGTGTTGTTGTTGTTGTTATTATTATTGTTGTTGTCATGTTTCTTGGACATCAGAAAGAAACACCCTGTGTGTTTGTGTGCTCGATGGAAATGACAAAAAAAAAAAGAAAAAAAAAATATGAAAGGAACGAAAAAGAAGATGAAAAATATTGTTTATTATGTCCATGTTCTCTCTCTCTCTCTTTCTCTCTCTCTCTCTCTCTCTCTCTCTCTCTCTCTCTCTCTCTCTGTTGTATGTATGACAATAACAAAAGAAAAGAAAAAAATTAAATAAATAAAAAAATAAAAAAGAATTTAATTAAAAAAAAAGGAAATGAAATGAAACAAAGATTATAATTAAAAATGAAAATTATTCTCGTGAATTTGTAATAAAAAAAAAAAAAAAAAGAAAAACAAAAATAAAAAACCAACGTGAGAATGAAAAAGTTCGTAGTCGACAGTTAAACGGGATAAAGTCGATTAAAAGGACTACAAAGGAGTGGATGGTGCTTACCAAAGACGGGCAGGAGCCTGGATCAAGTTGGTTGGATGGATACATCTTCTCTCTTTCTCTCTCCCTTTCTCTACATCTCTTTCATCATCATCATCATCATCATCATCATCATCATCATCATCATCATCATCATCATCATCATCTCGCTGTACGAGTTTCTCCGATCTTGAGTACAGTTTTACTTTTTTGTTTTCCATACATACGTACGTACGTATGTATTGTATGCATACACATATATACATACATACATACATATATATATATATGTATGTATGCACATAGGTATGTATTATAACGACATATATATAAACGTGCATTATATTTATAACGTTTACATTCGTTCTCTTTTCTTACGACGAAAAGGAGATAGATGGCAACGGAAAAGAAATTTAAAAAAAAAAAGAAAAAAAAAAGAGAAAAAAGAAAAGAAAAAGAAAAAAGAATGAAACGATAAAGAATTAAAAAAAAAAAAAAAAGAAAAGAAAAAACAAAGAAAGAAAAAACAGGGAGGCGAAAAAGTCTGATACGAAGACTCGAGTTTTTGCCTTTCGTATATTTCATTTGAAGAAGGAAGAGGAAAATAAAATTGGATAAATTTTAATACTCGTCTAAAAACATTCACGGAGGAGCGTAAGTTAAGAGTCTCGTATCAGTTCATATATCATATATATATATATATATATATGTATCGTATACAAATGTATATTGTTTTTTTCTTTCGTCCCTTTTTCCCCTTTCTTTCTTTATTTTTTTTTCTTCCCTTTTTTTTTTTTTTGGTAAACATTCTGAAGGGGGATTGCAATAAAACGCACACGTGCCGTGAACGTGGACGCGCGAAACGCTTGCATCATTATTTATTTGTTCTCTCGTTCGTTTAATATTTTTCTCCGATAAACGGAGCGAAACAAAAATAAAAACAAAACAAAAAATTAAACGAAACGATGCAATAACGAAATAACCGTGCGTGAGAAACGTGGAAAGAAAAGAAATAAAAAAAGAGGTCGAGGAGAGAACAAAAGTGGAAAAAGAAAATGAGGGGTGGTGATGGTGGTATCAAGAAAAAAAAAAAAAAAAGAAAAAAAAAGAAAAAAGAAGAGAAAAGAAAAAGGAAAATATTCTCGCGCGTCCTCGTTCGAAGGTGGGCCCCCGTGAAATTTTCTCAC
>OU426852.1:7480541-7503041 GCA_911387685.1 Dolichovespula media | reverse complement strand
TTGGTGCGTTCGGATTTGAATTTGCCGCTGTCGGTTGGTCCGGGCGCACCCGGGCTGCGCATCCTCGGCGTGAACGCCTTGTGCGATCGGTGCACGCCGGTCGTCTGTACAGGTAGCGCCGAGGCAGCAGCGCCAGCAGCGCCACCTAGCAATTCCGTGAGTCCGCCGAGGGCGGTCAGGCTGGATAGGGCGTTCAGGGCTCCTGGCTTGCTTAGCAGCTGAGCCAAGGGGATGGCGCTGGCCAAGGGAGAGGCAGTGGTAGTGGTAGTAGAGGGGGAAGCACTGGCCCCGGATGCCCCGGGAGTGGTACCGCTGCCAGGGGTTTGGGTATTTTGGGCCTCAAGGTTAGCTTTCTGCAGTTCGACACTGGGGAAAAGACACAAAATGTAAAAAAGGTGAGGGCGGGAAAGACGTTTTTCTCAGTTTAAACATTTCTTTTTTTCTTTCTTTCTTTTTTTTTCTCTTTCTTCTCTCTCTCTCTCTCTCTCTCACTCCCCTCTCTCTCTCTCTCTTTTTCTCTAACTGTCTATCTCTTTCTCTCACTCACTCACTCACTCATTCACTCACTCATTCACACTCTCTTTCTGTTTGTATCTTGTAATAAAAAGAATATTTTTAAAAGAAGAAGAAGAAGAAGAAGAAGAAAAAGTAGTAGTAGTAAAAGAAGATAAAGAAGATAACGAAGATAAAAAATTGATAAGAAAACAGATAAATAAATAAATATTAATTGGAAGAGAGTTGTGTGTATATATATACATACACATATATATGAAAGTATATAATTTGCGGTGTGATTTTTTTTATTCTTTTTGAGATTTTCAATGGGTAATATAAAAGGGGTGTGGTTGTGTGAGTATGGGGTAATAAGGGGGCGGGCGATTCAGATTATAGACAGATGGTTGTAAGATTGCGAATTATGCAAGACGGGCTGAGAGGGTTTAGACAAATATAGGCGTATAAGATATGTGCATATACATACATACACACATACATACATACATACATACATACATACATACATACACACAACACACAACATACATACATATATACATATATGTATATAGGTATGTATAAAAGAAATACGGAAATTAGGATTAATTAATTTTAAGGAAGGAAGATAGCGCTCGGGACACGTACAAGCTTGTGGCGATCGATCGAGTTTTTGGAGAGAAAAAAAAAGATTAAAAAAAAAGAAAAAAAAATATGAAAAAAATAATAAGGAGACCATAAGCGAAACTCCTTTTTCATTGATCGTCATTATATTTTCTCTTTCATTTTTCTTTTCTTCGAATTATTCGGCACGATGGAATAAAAGCCAGCGAGTATGTACATGATCCGAGCGAGAATTATTATTTGTAAAATGAGCTACGACATAATTAAAAAAAAAAAAAAAAAAAAAAAAAATGAAATAAAATGGAGTAATTGACACGAACAAACGAGTGAAGGAAAATCATTTAGAAGATTTAGTAAATAAAAAAGAAATAAATAAATAAACGAGAAAATGTCAAAAATAAATCAATCGCTAGGTCTTTTTTTTTCTTTTTCTTTTTCCTTTTCCTTTTTAAAGGCTAAGAGATCTATATATATTTATATATAAAATGCGCAAGAGGTGCTCTATGCAGCGTGACATTCACGTACGCCGGCTACGTGTGTGGTAGAGGAATATATCTTTCTATCTATCTATCTCTCCCTCTTTCTCTCCCCCTCACGCACACGCTCTCTAACATTCATTCTAACGCTAACGGGCTCGTTCTTCTGGACATCAAATTTAAACCCTTTGTTAATTTCCATTCTCTACCAATTAATACCCAGCGTAGAGTATGCATTATTAAGTATGAGTATTAAAAAAAAAAAAAAAAAAATATATATATATATAAAACAAAAAAGAGAAAGAAATAAAAAGATTAAGCTCTATACAAGTTAGCATATGTTAAAGAAAAACGAAGAAAGGAAAAAATCGCTAAAAAAACACCCTTCAGATAATACGATCGAAATTATGTATGTGATGTTGGTAATAATATATATATGTATATATATATATATATATACACACACACACACACACATACGCATATGTAAGTAAAAAAAAGAAACAAGCGATAAAAAATTATATATATATATATATATATATATATATATATATATATACATATATGTACATAGAAAAGTCACAGCTGAACGAGACGCGTTGCGAAAGATGCGGTGCAAAATGGCAGACATTGAAAAGAGACGAGAGTACGAAGCTTTATCTCGACTACTCGTCTCTCTCTCTCTCTCTCTCGCACTCTCTCTCTTTCGTTCTTTTTCAAGGGTAGCAAGGACGAACGGACTTTATGCGGACAGTCGAAAAAAAAAATATATAAAATATAAAAGAATAAAACGACTCTTTTCTTTTTTTTTTTATACGAACGAAGAAAATCGTGTGATTGTTTTTTGTTGAACACATGTATCATAACACTGTTTTTTTTTTTTAAATGTAAAGATCGTTTCGGTCCTTGCAATTTTGCCCTCGAGTTTTCACGAGGGAAAATGAAAAAATTAAAATGGTGTATTCGCTTTCACGTGATTGAAAATGCATACGTCGCTCCGAACGTTCGGTCTTTATTTTACTTGTCTTTTCTTATTTTACTAAATTCGAATTGAACGATTTTACGGCTGACAACAAAATGGCCGACCGACCGATCGATCGGAGCGACGACAGCGACATCACGCGAACAGAGTGCCGAAGGAAAATATAAATATACAGACATACATATGGTTTTCTTTTATTACATATGTATGTATATATATATATATATATATATATATATATATATATATATATATATATATATATATATATATATATAACAAATATGATGAACGATAAAAGAGACGACGAGCACGTAGCATAAGAGAAATTAATATCACACGAGGAATTCAATATTATTTAATTCTGGTTAATTAATATTGCATATAATTGTTAATGCAGTAGCTAAAAAATGCGAGTGAGAAAATCTGGAATAAAATATATAAATGGATTATAATTATAAACGTGAGAAAGGTATGTATTATGTGTATGCGTGTCTCTATGTATCTAATTTCTTTTTTATGCTAAATAATGAATGCATGATATATATATGTATGTATGTATGTATGTATGTAAGTATGCGTATAAATGTATATGCAACAATGATAAATCACGTCTATCGAACGAACCGATCGAACGATCGGCCATTTTTTATTTGCTGTCTCTCGTCATCATCATCATCATTATCATTATCATCGTCAACGTCATCGTCATCGTCATCGTCACCATCATTATATCATCGTCATCGTCATCATCATCATCATCATCGATGATTACTATCTACGCGTTAGTGACTACTACCACCACAACACTTTTGATCGTTCTAACGTCGCCGATATATGTATATATAACATTGTGTCTTTGTGTTAGTCCCATAGCTCCAATTAATCAACAGACACAGAAAGACAACTATGTATTATTGTATATTTCAATGCCAACACGACGAGATTATATATGTATACATATATGTGTATATATATATATATATATATATATATATTTATAAAAAATAGATAAATATATATATATGTATATATATATATATATACATACATAAATTAAAAAAGCAGGAAGGATCTAAAAACACGTTTGTGGACACGTACGGTACGGTTTCGGTAATATAATAAATAAGCGATGATAAACAGCGAGGATAAGCGTATAAAAAATAAATTAAGGACGTGTTTGAAAAAAGCGATAACGCTCTCTCTCTCTCTCTCTCTCTCTCTCTCTTTCTCTCTACCTTCCACACTCTCTCTTTGCGTGCTATGCGTAGGTGCGTATTTTACTTTAACAATGAACAACATTATATTTCCTTGATTATTCTTATCCCGAATAATAATTAAAAAAAAAAAAAAAAAAAAAAATTAAAAAAAAGAGAAAGACTGAATGAATAAATAAAAATAGAAATATATATAATACATATATATATATATATGTATATATATATGTATATATATATATATATATATATATATATATAAATCCGTGAACGCGACATTTTTTTAACACATGATTCGATTCACGTTCGGAAAGAACATATGTATAGATCTATATACATAAAGATAAACAAAAAAAATTTATACGTATATATGTATGCGTTAAAGAAGCTGTTTTGTTCATATATATATATATAAATAAATAAATAAATAAATAAAAGGAAGGAAGATTCGTGAATGAGTGTGTCGTCACCGCTTGCTTGGGACTCACGAAAAGGATGTTTATCAGTAATCGGTAACGAAGGAACGACCTGCTGATATCTCTCTCTCTCTCTCTCTCTCTCTCTCTCACACACACTCTCTCTCTTTCTACTACAGTAAACTATTTTTTGTTATCTTTTCTTTTCATTTTCTCTCTCTCTCTCTCTCTCTCTCTCTCTCTTTTTTTTTTCTTTTAATTGTCGGTATTGATTGCTTGAAAGGACAGCCAGCGACAATTGGGAACAAGATGTTGAAAAAACGGAGATGTGTATGTGTGTCTGCAGGATACTCAAGAAGGTACTGGACCTGGAAGGCAGGACCTGGAAACAAAGGATTAAGACCCTCCTCCTTCTCATCTCCATCTCCATCACCGTCACCAACTCCAACTCGGAACTCCTCCTCGTCCTCATCCTCCTAACGGTGTTGTATTATTGCTGTTGTTGTCGTTGTTGCTGTCGTCGTGGTCGTGGTCGTCAAGTTCGAAGACGCTGCGAGAATGCGAGGGTTGCTTCCATCTCTCTCTCTCTCTCTCTCTCTCTCTCTCTCTCTCTCTCTCTCTCTCTCTCTCACACACACACACACACACACACACACACACGCAACACTCTCTCTGTCTCTCTCACTCTCACTTTCATTCTCTCACCCTGTTGAACACGTTGAACGACCTCGATGATGTCTTCTCTCTTTCGCTCTCTCACTCGCTCGCTCTCACTCTCTCACCCTCTTACTCCGCTGTATGTGTTTAACTTAAAACCTACTCATATCTCACCTGTCTTCTTCCCTGGTCTCTTAAAAATCAGTAGTCTGGCACGAAGAGATCTCTCTCTCTCTCTCTCCTCTATTTTTTTCCCCCATTGTTTTCTTTCTTTCTTTCATTTTGCATATTTTCAAAATCCTTCGCGCCAGGTAGTAAACCGTGTATCGTATCATTTCGACAACGCACCGTTCGACGATTATTAAATCATTCATCATCGAGACAATCCATTATCGCGAGAACGTTTTTTTTTGTTTCCTTTGTTTTTTGGTGTTTATTCCCCCCTCCTCTCTCTTTCTCAAGGTTCATTTAGCGATTATCGTTTACGAGAGAGGAGGAGGAATCGTTGATTGCAGCGTCGTCGATGATCTTGCACGGACACGATAAAAATAAAAAGAAAAAGAAAATTAATAGAAGAAGAAGAAGAAAAGAATGAAGAAGAAGAATAACAATGAGGAAAATGAAAAAAAAATAAAAAAAAAAAGAATGAAATAAAAAATGTCAAACGATTCGAAGTGTCCGAAAAGAATTCGAAAAGATCGATATAAGTTCGTCTGTCGAATTAAATTTCGCTTCAAATGCGACAAAGGAAGATGAATTGCAATGAAATTAATGAAAAATGAGAAAGAAAAAAAAAAAGAAAGAAATGAAAGAAGAAAGAAAGAAAGAAAGAGAGAGACACTGGACTTACGAGAAGAAGACCGATGAGAATATGTGTGTCGATAAAACATTTATATAAAATATATAACCATAATATATATATATACCGCTATAATCACATAAAATAATAATTATTATTGTAACATATATATATACATACATATATATATACATATATATACACACACACACATATATATATATATATATATATACGTATATACGTGGCATACCGCTAAATCCACCGCGAAACGTAGCCGGGACAAGTTCGACTGGTTTCTTCGAAGGGTTCCCCTCCCCTCCGCGTTTTCACTCTGCAGTACGCGTACGTTAAAGAAAAGCGGAGGAGAAAGACAAAATGGCGGACACGAAGAACGTTCGACACGTCCGAACGCTTCGTCCTGTCCGCAAAAATATCCGATATATCTTTTTATTGTTCCTTTTTTTCTCTCTCTCTCTCTCTCTCTCACTCTCTCTCACTTTCTCTCTCGCTCTATCCCTTCCATTCATTTTCTCTCCGTGTGTGTATAAATATTTTTTCTTTTATTGGTTGGGTTTTTTTTCTAATTTTTTTTTTTTTTTTGGCAGAGAGTTAAGCTTATATAAAAAAAAGGTGGGTGAGTGTGGGCGGGCGGGCCGAGGGGGGGGGGCGGTGGTGGTAAAAAAAGGGGTCGACGTAAGGTGGGCTAGGGGCTGGGGGCGGCCCTTAACGGGTTTAAAGGTTACTCGGGCCATGTTATCTTTGTGCCTAAGTTAAGGTGTACTGTTTTAACTCACCTCATATTGATGAGATATTGTGCCAACGCAACAGCGTCCGGATTTCCTGTAATGGTTATCGTACGATCCGTGGCACCACCTTCCCTTTCCTCGCAGTTGCTAATTCTGATCATGGCACCAGATATCTGACGTATCTCAGCTATCTTGGTACCACCCTTGCCGATGATACAGCCAATCAACTCGTTCGGCACTGTCATCTCGTGCGTCTGATTGTTCGCCGCTGGCTGTTGCCGATTCGTGTTGTTCGTACGTAACTGGCTACCCGCTAATGCCGCCAAGGCTATAAACATGTTTCTTTTCATTCTTTCTTTCTTTCTTTATTTTGTTGCCTTTTTTTTTTTTATTCTTTTTTCATTTTCCTTTATTATACATGATCGATTAAAAAATCACATCGCGACTGAGGCACGTAGACACAATTTACGTTATATGCGTTTATATGTATGTGTGTGTATATATATATATATATATATATATTTATATAAATATATAAATATATATATATACACACAGAACATATATACATTTGAACGATCGAAACACAAATATTATAATATTCTCTCGATTTAGGCTTTTCTCTTTCTATATATAAATATAAATATAAATATAAATATAAATATATATATAAAGAAAAACACTTTAGGGTAGTTCTCTGATCATAAGAGTTGTTTTTTTCTATGGGTTAGGAAAAGAGATATAATGTATCCAGGATGTCGTTGAGAAAAGCCTGAGAAAAGAAGACATGTGAGAATCTGATATATATATATATATATATATATCATATTAACATATATATAAACATATATGTACATAAATAAAAATAAACATATGTATACATATGTGATATATATATATATAAATATAAAATAAACAGATGTATATGGATATATATGTATGTGTAAAATATATTATGTGTAATTAATATATGATTTATTGTAATATAACGGTAATAAAAGTTTTTTGAGGAAGGAAACTGTTTTACCTGCCGGGTTAATTCCACCGGTATTAGCAGGGGTGGCCAGACTACCAAGGCCCAAAGCCGCCAGGCCAGCAAGAGGATTACTGCCAAGCTTGCCCATCTGAAACAACGACGGAGAGATCCTTCGCTCAACAAAAAAAATGGCAAAGTTTCTAGGATAGGTCACATTAAAATTCAGGGAGAAAGGGGGCACTGAGGGGAGAGAAGAGGGTGCTGTTGCATTGAAGCCTCACGAAGAAGACACCGATAAACAACGCATCGAGAAACAGTTTGAATATTTCAATTGTATTTTTCATTTTTTCTTCTTTTCTTTTTTTTTAAATTACTTTATGTTAAATAAAAAGATTCTTTCATCTTTCTCTTCCTCTCTCTCTTCCTCTCTCTCTCTCTCTCTGTCTCTTTCTCTCTCTCTCTTTCTCTTTTCTTTCTTATATTTTATCTTTGGCCAATTCATAATACGTAAATGCAAATATCGGTGATGGGACTATATCGAAAATAATTAGGTATGCTATATTAATTGAATATATCTAAACGAGGGTAAACATTCTTAGTGCTGTCGATGTGCACGTTATAAAAACTAACTATCTTTTGAAGACAACTAATTTTTCAAAAGAGATTCGAGAAAATCGAATCGACGATCGATTCCACCACATACAAATATATACATATACATACATACATACATACATACATATATATATACGCAATTCTTTTTAAAATAATATTCTGTATCATCGATTTATTAATTTATTTTTTTTTCACATAAACGTAAACGTAAACGTAAAAATTAAAATGAACGTAGAGGTAAAAGTGAATGTAAAATAAATAAAAAAAAAGAAAAAAAAATGGTTACGCTCTCCCCATCATACGAAACGTCGTCGTCGATTCGTTTTTGATTATCAACTATGTTCTAGGATCATGGACGTTCAAGTAAAGAAGAAAAGTAACGCTTTGCCGGTCTCGTTTAGCAGCGATAAATTTTCTTCTTAGAAACGAGACTTGTAAACATGAACACACACACACACGCAGCACACACACACACACACACATATGTAAGTATGTATGTATGTTGTATGTATGTACGGAGAAAATGATTCTCAATTTTTCTACGGAATTATAGAAAAAAAAATTAAAATAAATAAATAAATAAATAAATAAATAAATAAATAAATAAATAGATAAATAAATAAATACATATATGTATATATAAATTATCTTGCAGTGTATCTATAACGATATAGACAGCATTTGGTCATCCGAATATAGGAGGGATTGTTGCAGGTGGCTTGGTAATATTGGCGAGGGTAGTAAATTGCTTCTATTATTTACTCGGATCGTAGGAACTTGCAGACTGGGGGAGGGGCCGTCTAGGATGTAAATATTCCATTAACTATGGATAAAGAGAAATGTGTGTTGTGTGTGTGTCTATATATATATATGTATGTATAAAGATATGTATATGCGTATGTTATGTACACCATTTTTTCTTTAATTTTCATTAATAGTGTGTTACACGGAACTATTGAATAATTTTTCGTTTACTTATAAGAGATTTGTACGAGTGATCGTGAACGAATGGACGAGTGACCGAGAGGGATGATAGAATGTGAAAGTAATTGAGTATCAAATAGAGAGGAGAAAGAAAGAGAAAGAGATAGATAGATAGAGAGAGTAGCAATTTTTATGCATCTAAGTATTAATACGTTAGAAGATCGAAAATACATCCGTCACGATAGATTTATTATAATATTTTTTGACTTCATATATCTATATTTTTTTTTATTATATACATATATATATATATAAAATTTTGTTATTCTTTCGTGTAGTGAAAATGATCGTTGCAAGATTATAAGATGATGATTGATAGAATTATAACTCGAGAAAAGAGAGAAAGAGAGAGAGAGAGAGAGAGAGAGAGAGGCGAATAGACGGTAGTTTAGAGTAGAAAGAGAAAGGGAATAATTATATCGCGTGGATTTTATTAGGAAAAAAGAAATTCGAGAACTTTCGTTCCAATATAGAAAAAAAAAAAGAAATAAAAACAATAAAAGAAAATGTATATATATATAAAAAAAAGGAAGAAATATGGTCGTTAATATGTTGAACTTTCTAAATCGGTTTACGTGATCGAACGGTAAACTTTAATGATTATTGGCCACGAAAGATTAAAAATGATGGTGAACGAGTTACCTTTAACGATAGTTCAATATACCATATGCATTTACGTAAATTACGTATGTTGATTTTATAATTTATTACTCGACAACGTCGGCACCCTGCGCAAATAGTTTAATAATACAAATCAATCCTTCCTTTTCTTTCTTTCGTTTTTTTTTTTTTCTTTCAATTAACATTTTTCACATTTCTCCATAAAATAATTTGATTTTTTGATCAAGAATTTCATATCATATTGTATATTATCACTTCATTTTCTTACTCCCTCCCCCCCATTTTTTCTCAGCTTTATTATCTTAACAATTGAACGTATATAAATAAAAAAAAAGTTTATATATATATATATGTATATATAAAATATATATACTATATCCCTCAGATACATATGTATATTGTATATTAGCAATTTTCGAAGAGCTCTAATAAATTTCGATTATTTAATTTCGCCTAAAGTATTACAAACACGGTCGACAGCAATGGCGGATAAAATAATAATAACGATGGCTATAAAAGGAGAAATTTAAATAACAATAATTAAAACAATAAATATATAAATAAATAAAAATAACGAAGTGTTATATCGAAGAAGATAAATCAATGAATAAATACAAAAAAAAAGGGGGAAAAATTGTATAACGATAATAGTAACAAAGAATCAGGAAGAATTATTTTCTCCCTCTCTCTCACTCTCGCTGTTTTACGAAAAAAAAGAGAGGGTAGTGGATGTATCTGTGTGCGTGTCTATGGGGGAAGGGGAAGGGGAAGGGGGCGGCGGCGACAAAGGTCGATGGATTTTCTCGTTTGTTCTCTTCAAATCGTTCTATTTGATACGAACAATAATCTATGATGAAAGTTCGCATCTATCTTAAATAAATAAATAAATAAATCAATCAATCAATCAATAAACAAATGAATAAATTTCTTCGAGTAAGCACAGGAAGTACGTATCGATCTATCTTCTAACAATGTTTTCTAAACATAACGTGCACGTGACTTCGTTTATCAAAAGATGTTTCTAAATTTATTACAAACGCCACGACGACGACGACGACGACGACTGACACTCTTTTATGTCGTTCTTTTTAAATCTTAAACAAAAATGCCACTCTTCCCCCTTTGAGGCGTTCCACTTTTGATTTATGAGACGTTGCTTGTATATGCCGTAATACACGAATTCGATACCAGCAGGTGTATCCAACCATCCTTACGACAGAACAATCTCTCTCTCTCTCTCTCTCTCTCTCTCTCTCTCTCTCTCTCTCTCTCTCTCTCTCTCTCAAACACACACGTTTGCACGCACGAACTCATTGATTATACATACACAAACACACACACATATATATATATATATACATATATATATATACAAACGTACACAGACATACATTCGTCAGTCGTTCTGTCTCTGTCTGTATCATTTATTCAGCGTTTATCAAAGTACAACACGTCACATAATGTACGAAAGTGGAATGTCAAAGGTTATACGCCAAGTATATTTGTCTTTCTCAAACAAGAAAATTAGCGTCGTGACGTTCTGGTTTCGACAAAAAAGGAAAAAAAAAAAAAAATAGAAAAAACAAATAATAATAATTTTAATAATAATAATAATAATAATGATAATAATAATAATAATAATAATAATAATAATAATAATAAATGAAAGGAAAAAGATATTCTATCGCAACTTCTCCTATCTCTCTAGTCCTTTTTCATTTTTTTCTTCCCATCGATACTCGCGATATTCCTAAATATCTATTTACAAAAAAAAAAAAAAAAGAGAGGGATGATCATTGTCGTTTACCCTGCTGAAAGAGAGGATTACGGTGGATGAGTATTTTTTTTTTTTTTTTTTTTTTTTTTTAATTATTATTATACTTATTTTTAACTTTTACTTTTTCGTTAAGGGCAGCCCACCCTCGCGCTATCGTCTCGCTGAATTCGTAGCTATATTATATATATATATATATGTGTGTGTATATATGTAGACGAAAAAAAAAAGAAAGAAAAAAAGAAAAGGGTAAAAAAAGGAAAAAAAAAAGAAAAGTGCACGAAGCCATGCTCTTCTAAAAAAAAAAAATAAAATAAAAAAAAAATAAAAAGAAAGAAAAAAAAATACGAGGGTTGGGGAGGGTGGAGGATAGGACGTCCTGGGAAACGTGGATTCTTCTAATTGAGGGTTGATACTGCTATTATAACGGAGAGAACGTTGAACTTAAGGGATGAAAAAATTAATTAGGGAGTCGACATCGGTCGTGAAACCTGGTGATGATGACGGAGGAAGAGAGACGGAACGGGGGTGGGAAAATGAAATGAGGGATGTGGAGGATCGGGGATGAAGAAGAGAGTGAGAGTGAGAGAGAGAGAGAGAGAGTGAGAGAGTGAGAGAAATGGTGATATGTTATACGATAGAGATATATTTCTCGAAAGCGAGATGGCGAATGAGAGAAGCTGTAGTATTGCTCGCGCGTTAGGACGATGAAAGCATAATTTTTTTTCTCTCTCTCTCTCTCTTTTTTTTTTTTTACTATTTTGGCAACGAGAGGTATTTTTCTTTTTTTTTCTTTTTTCTCTTTAATAGGTACTCATTCCTCTTTATCCTCGTTACGTCGCACAATTTTGACATTTTCCATTACGAGCTACGAAAAATTTGTGTTCGTTTTTTTAAAAAGAAAAAAAAAAACAAAAAGAAAAAAATCTGTTCTCTGGGCAATTTATAATTCTGTTTTTTTTTTTTCTTATACGATTTTGATTTGACGATCGTCAAGCATCGAGACTTATTAATGATAGTCAAAAATAAAGAAAATATTTTTTTCTATTGGAGAAATCCGAGAAGTCGTAGGTTCGTGGGAAAAAAAAAAAAAAAAAAAAAAAAAAAAAAAAATGCTCGAATGTGCGCGAATTATAAGCGGGATAATATCCTTAAGGGAATGTGACAGGCTTTTGTGTAAAAATAAAAAGAAAAAAGAAAAAACAAAAAAGAAGGACAAAGAGAAAAAATAATTGACAAGAGATAAAGAACGGAACGACAATAATGAATATTTTATACGAGGACAAAAAGCAAATGAGATATACATATACGGAAAGAGAGAGAAAAAATATATATATATATACAAGGTATGTATATATATATATATATATATATATATATATATATATATATATGTATACATACGCGTATATGTATATCCTTGTTCTGTAAGCCGAGAATTCGACAGGTACAGATTGATATAAAGAAAGAATGAAAGAAAAAGGTAAATAAGTAAAAAAGGAAAATAAATTACAAAATAAAGAGAAAAAAAGAAATTAAAAGGAAAAAAAGAAAAAAAAGAAGAAAAAACTTAGATAGTATATTAGGGATCGTGAGAAGTAGATAAAAAGCGCAACGTGGTAATAATTATACCTATGTAAATCTACCTTTTCTCGTGCCACGCATGCATATTTTTTGTTGTTGTTGTTGTTGTTGTTGTCGCTGTCGTTGTTTATCTTATAACGCGCGTGTATACGCATATGATAACTATACACACACACACACACACATATATATATGTACATTTATGTAATGTATATATACATATATAATATGTGATATATATATATATATATATATGGATGTGTGTGTGTATGTATATATATATATATATATATATATATATATATATATATATGCGTATATACACATCATATATGTATATGTAGATATATATCGCGTTCGAAATCGCTCTCTTGTCGTTTATTATCTGTCGTTAAAACATCATAATATATAATCTGTTTCTTTTCATTTTTTTCCCCTCCCTGTAGCGTTTCCCATCGGATATAACAAAACTATTATTATTGATGATAATGGACCCACCCTATTGGTCAACGTTTCGTTCGAGAAACGTGGCCCCCATTTGTCAGACAGAGAAAAGCAGAACGAGATTAAACTAGTAAGAGAGATCGAATGAGACAGAGAAAATGGTAAAGTATGAAAGGAAAAACAAAAAAAGAAAGAAAACAGAATAGGAAGGAATAAGAAAAACGAAAGAAAAAGAAGGGAAGAACGAAAGATAAGAAAAGCGTAATGGTAAGAAGAAGGAAGAAGAAAAATTATTATAATAATAATAATGATAAGAGAGAGAGAGAGAGAGAGAGAGAGCCGAAAACGATTAACGAAATTTAAAAATAAAAAGGATATAAAAATGATCATATTTCCGCATAATTGTTCTCTCTACTATCGAGATTCGTGAAATCAAAAATTAAAAAAGAAAAAAAAAAAAAAGAAAAGAAAAAGAAAAAAAAAGAAAAGTCAAGGTCAATGATGGTTTGACGTACGAAGAGATACATGTCTAAAATGATCGCAGAAATATTTTCAAGATCGTTAACACGAACGTGACGACATTTTGATAACGACATTTATCAAATGATTATCGTTTTTTGAATTTAAAAAGAGAGAAATAGAAAGAGAAAGAGAGAGATAAGAGAAGTTTTATTTAGTCGAATACGAACAATACGAATCGAATCGATTGCACGCAGGCCGATAGGAATCAACGATTTTCGGCCAATTTGATTTTAATTTTTCGAACGAATAGTTTGGCCCTTTCACGTCGACGTGAACACCAAAAACCGAAAAAATTCTCCCCCCCCCCAAAAAAAAAGAATAAAAAACACAGAGAGAGAGAGAGAGAAAAAGAGAAGTAGAGAAATAGATCGAGGAAATATACAGACCGAATAGAGGAGAGATATTCAGACGAATGAACGAATGAAAAGAGAGACATATATATATATATATATATATATATATATATATATATATATATATATATATAGAGAGAGAGAGAGAGAGAGAGGATCAGGGGGTTGTTCGAACGCGCCCTTTTAATAATTCACTCCGTCAACAGAGAACGGAGGGAGGAAAAAAGAAAGAAAGAAAGAGATAGATGCAAAAAAAGAGAGAAAGAGATAGATTACGACAGACAGGCAGACAGAGAGAGAGAGAGAGAGAGAGAGAGAGAGAGAGAGAGAGAGAGAGATGCAGTAGCAGCAGCAGCATCAGCGTCGACAGCATCGGCGTGGCAATGTTTGCCCTTTCGTTCGAGCCGTACGCAGAAAAAAAATTCCTAATTAGCAAACGTTCGCGGAAAAGCTGGTAATTATGTTTGCTGGGGCCCAGCATCGAGCTCGTCGGACGACAAGAGAAAGAAAAAGAGAGAGAGAGAGAGAGAGAGAGAGAGAGAATGAAACGGGTCTGGGGTTAAAATCAATATCGATCGTTTCTTTATTTTCTCTCGCTGTTTTATGAGCTCGACGTGCAAACCGACAAGCGAAAAGAATAAAAGAAAAATAAATAGAAACATAAATAAATAAATAAATAAATAAAGAAATAAATGAAAGATAGCTGGGAAGAGAGAGAGAGAGAGAGAGAGAGAGAACAAAATGGCGGCGTGGAAACCGTACAAAATAAGCGAGTTCGCTTTCTTTAAAATTTCTTTCCTCGTTTGTTTGCGTGGAAAAAAAAAATTAAAAATGAAAAGAATACGAAAGAAGAGAAAAAAAAAATTAAGAAGACGGGGGGAAGGAAGGAGGGAGTACAAAACGAGGGAAGAGGAAAGAAAAAGAAGGAAGAGAATAATAAAAAAAAAAAAAAAAATAAAAAATAAAAAATTGAAGAATAAGAATAACGAATAAAATAAAGAGGCGAAAAAGAGAGAAAGGGAAAGAAAAATCATGAAGGTTGAAAAATGTGAAAAATTTTTTGCGAGGAAATAAAGAAAAAGAAGAGACGAAAAAAATAGAGAGGAAAACAATAGAAAAAAAATAATAGAGAGAGAGAGAGAGAGAGAGAGAGAGAGAGAAGAGAAAGAGCGAGAGAGAAAGAGAGAAGACAATTCGAAAAATAGAAGAGAGAGGGTGAGTAAAGAAGGAAGAAAAGGGTGTCCTTGAGAAATACTTCATACTTTGAAAACGCGAGAAGTTAGATGATAAAATAAATAAATCAATTAATTATTAAATTAAAGAAAGATAAAAGAAGTGAGTTTCGTTATCAAAATGTCGTTATCGTGACGGAATTAAAAGCGAATTTTCTCGACATATTTCTAATGCTATATCTAATGTTTTTTTTTTTTTTATTAAACATTATTATCATCATCATCGTCGTCATCACCATCATCATCATCATCATCATCATCATCATCATCATTATTACTATTTCTCTTTCTCCATAGCAGGTCGGTTTTCGAACTCATTTATAAACCCTCACTCCCGTCCCTCCCATCATCCCAACCCGATTTCCCTCTATTATTAGTTCGTTCGTTCATTCGTTCGTTTTATTCGAATCGACAGATCATTCCAATCGTTTTAAAATATCCCAACGACGCGTCTATCGTACGTCTCACGTGAGTTATTATTAAAAAGCGAATAAACCATGCGAAGCTGATCGTCAGATCATCGTCGTATCGACGATCGACAAAGAACCACGAAACGATATATATATATATATATATATATATATATATATATATATATATATTTATCTCGAAACACTTTTTGTCGTTCGACGAGGACGTTAAATTTTTTTTCGTCTCTCCGTAACGATCGTCCTGCGTATAACGACAGTTTCCTTCGTTCGTATCAATGGATACGTTCGTATCAATTATAACATTCATTCATTGTTCCATTTCTTTTGCTTTCTTTCTTTCTTCCTTCCTTTTTTCTTTTCATTTATTTTTTTTTTTAATATATCGCTACGATGCTTTGTTATAATAAATAGTTTGAGAGAAAGTCATATAAGAAATTGTATAATCGACAAGATATAAATAACAATAATAATAATCTTGTTATATTAGACATATAATAATATGTGGTAGTATATTATATAAAAATATGTGGTAATATATTATATATATATATATATATATAAAATGATATATTATTGCATATACATATGCATGTTTATAACTTCTATTATTTATATTATTATTATTATTATTATTTATATATATGTGAAAATATATTATATTATTATAAATATATAATAATAAATTACATAATTGGTATAATAATATTAATATATTGCACATATATATGTGTATTGTTGTAATTATTATTATTATTATTAATATTATTATTATTATTGTTACTATTTATTTTGACAGCGTTTCAAAAGATCTTTCTCGAGTGTACGACGAGAGACATTATATAGTAATGATATTTTTTCCCATGATAAAGAGAGATAAAGAATAGAAAAAGAAAAAGAAGAAGATTAAGAAGAGAGAAAGAGACACAGAGTTGACTTTATACAAGATTTTCAACTAAATTATTCGACGAGAGCACCTTTAGTATCACCACTGAAAGTAATAAAAGTTTTTCCCGTTTATGTTGTCATTTAAACCGTAAGTTTAATCGTCCACGTGATACACATCTACTCGTTACGGCTACTATTTGCATATTGCGGTAATTGCTATCCCGTATTCAAAACAGCAACCCGTTGCTCGCTCGGTCGACGGACTCTTGACACCTTTTTTCATCTTTTACACGATAGACAGAGAAACATAGAGAGAAAGAGAGAGAGAGATAGAGAGAGAGAGAGAGAGAGAGAGAGAGAGAGAGAATTTATAGTGAAGGAAAATGATAGAAAAAATATAAAAATCACGAAGAGCAAACGGAGTAAAATAAAATCAAATAAAATAAAATAAAGAGAGAGAGAGAGAGAGAGAGGGAGAAAAAGAGATGGAAAGAGAGTGAAAATTATGATGAAAAAAAAAAAAATATAAAAATCACGTAGAACAAATGACGGAAAAATAAATAAAATAAAATAAAGTAAAATAACAAAAATAAGAAAATAAAAACCATAAATTCGTTTGACATAAAACTTTGGAATAAAGAGATAGATAGATAGAGAGAGAGAGAGAGAGAGAGAGAGAACTAATGTTAATGAAAAAAAAAAAAAAATAAATAAAAATAATAATAAATAAAACAGGAAAGAAAAAAAAATTGTAAAAATCACGAAGAACAAACGAACAGATCTGAAATGGAATGAAATAAAATAAAATAAAATAATAATAATAAAAAAAAAAAAAACACGAGGAAAAAAGAAAAAAAAGAAAAGAAAAGAGTTTTATATCAAACACGTTTGTCATAAAACTTTTCGAGAAAAAGGAGAACGGGTTGCAACGGAAACATCTTTTTCTTCTTTTGTAAAACAATTTTTCTTTATTTTTTTTTTTGCTTCCTCCCTCCCTCCCTCCCTTTCTATTTTCCTTAGTCTTTTTTTGTTATTTCCACGTTTCTCTCGAAAGTTGGAAAAATCGTTGCAATTCGTCGTAGTTCGTAGTCGTCGGATCGTCGTCGACGTTGCGCGCGTGTAATAAACGGCATGCATAAAACTTCCTCCTTCTCTCTCTCTCTCTCTCTCTCTCTCTCTCTCTCTCTCTCTCTCTCTCTGTGTATGTGTGTGCGCGCGCACAAAGCGAAGAGTAAGGAGAGTAGTAGTAGTAGTAGTGTAGAAACAACACAAGCCACAAGCGATTTTTGATCTTCCCCTCTCTCTCTCTCTCCATATTTATTTATTTATTTTTTTCTTTTTTTCCCCTTACCTCTCTCTCTCTCTCTCTTTTTTTTATTGCTGCAAAAGAGAAATAAAAAAGAAGAAGAAGGAAAAAGTAAAAAGAGCGAGAAAGAGAGAAAGGTCAAAGTATTCATATTCAACCAAAATATCAATCGTAAGCATGCGGAGGTAGAGATAGATAGATAGATAGATAGATAGATAGATAGATAGATAGATAAATAGATAGACAGATAGATAATGACATATACAGTTAGACACTTTTCTCCAGGATAATAAAAAGGTGTGTGTATGTGTGTGTATCAGAGAGAAAGATATATATATATATATATATATATATATATATATATATATATATATATATATATATATATATATATATATATATATATATATATATATTGATATTAAGGGATAAGACAATAATTATAAAAAGCCAATTAATTTGGAAACATTGAAGAAAATAACGAAGGTAAATATGCGAAGAGAAAGAGACAGATAGATATAGATGTAGAGAGTGAGAGAGAGAGAGAGAGAGACGCAATAATACAATAAATACATGTATACATAAAGATTAATTTACGTATACATCATATACATATATATACACACATAAGAGACAAATAAACACACAATAATATACGCATATGAACACATACATAGTAAGACGTAATGATATATATGCAACATTAACGTGCGATTTTATAGGAAAAGCAATAAAAGCCGAATCTCCGAAAAGTTCGTGACCTCATAATCGTTTTTGTTACTCTCCCTCCTCCCCCCCCCCTCTCACTCTCTCTCTCTTTCATCGTATCCTCTTATTTCTCAATTTATGAGAAAGAAAAATAGTAAAAAGCGATTAATTGCACGATCCGAGAAGGAACACGAACGCGCTCGCTTATATTGCGACTTTCTCTCTCTCTCTCTCTCTCTCGCTCTCGCTCTCGCTCTCGCTCTTCTGAGATTATTACAGATAAGATTTTGTAGGTAAGATTTCTCGTTATCAAGAGGGAACTCGTCTTTGACGAGGAGATAGAGAAGAAAAAAGAAAAAAAATAAATAAATAAGAAAAAAAATGGAAATTAGAAAATAAAGAAAATAAATAATATATATATATATATATATATATATATATATATATATATATATATATATATTAAAGAAATAAGGAACGTGGATAATAACGTTCGACGGTAAACGTCGAAAATATAAGCTCGTTTTATATTGCATCTAGACGATTCCTTTTACTCCAAGTAAAGGATAAGAAGAAGAAGAATAAAAAAAAAAAAAAAAGAAATATAGAAGAGATAGAGAGCAAGAGAGAACGAGAGAGAGAGAGAGAGAGCGAGAGAGATAGATATAAGAAAGGATCAATAGACTTTGATAACGAAAATACTTCAAGAAAATTCGAAGAGGAAATCTAAAGGAGGTCTTTTGACTTCTGATACTCTCAACTCTGAGAGAAGGTGAGAGAGAGAGAGAGAGAGAGAGAGAGAGAGAGAGAGAGAGAGAGAGAGAGAAAGTAGTGATACTGAAGAGACTATTACGAACACTCGTTAATAGACGATGATGAATAGTCACGATATCGGAGAAGACGTTTAGCAAAACGCGCAGTCTTGAATTTTCGTTCCAGAAAAAGATCGTTCACACTAAATGATCCCTCTGAAAGATTTCCCTTTTTTATTTTATTTTATATTATTATTATTATTATTATTATTATTATTATTATTATTATTTATTTTTTTTTGCATAGAAATCGTATGGAAAAGAAATAAATGGGAATTAGAAACGATCTCTTTTTCTTTCCCTCTCCATTTCTTTTCCTTTTTCTTTCTCCCCCCCCTCTCTCTTTCTTTCTTTCTTTCTTTCTTCCTTCCTCCCTCTCACGCTCTCTCACACTGTCTCACTCACTCTCTCTGACTCTCTCTTTCTGGAAGATTTTCTCGAGACTGTACGCGTTTGGGTCGACGAAAGGCGGGAGAGGGGGTGTGTGAGACATCGAGCAGAAAGCCATGGTTATTGTCGAGGGTTTATTGATGCGTGTTATTATATGTTGGTGATAAGGTCATAGAAAAGATATAGAGACAGATAAAGTGAAATAGAAAGAGATAGAGATAGAGATAGAGATAGAAGAAGGGTTAAAGGTATGGGATCACAAAGTTTTTTTTTTTAAGTGTTTCCAGGTGGCCTAAGTAGTTTAGTTCCGTGTGACGTCATTTTGGATCGATTGAATTTCCTTCTTATTTTCTTTTTTTCTTTTTCTTTCGTCGTCGTCGTCTTTGTTGTTTTTTTTTTCTCTTCTTCCATATCAGATCAAAACAACACCTTCGGCCATATTGGCATTGTCAACGAAACGATTCACGTAATTCGAATGGATCTCGATTGGACGTATCCCTTGTATCTTTTGTTCATTTTCTTATCTTTATGGATTTTGGAGGAAAAAGAATTCGAACGAGAGAGTTTCGTGATTAAGAGCAAACGATTGGGGAAAAAAAAAAAAAAAAAAAAGAAAAAAGAAAAAGAAAAAGAAAAAGAAAAAAAAATTAGTATAGCGACGAAAAATCCATAATTAATTATTTCAAGAGAGATCAACGATCGAACGGGAATTCATTTTTCTTTGTTTCGTTATCTTCGAATTAATCTTAATATTAATATTAATCTTAAATTTCGTTATCTTCGAATTAATCTATATATACGAGCCCCGTAGTTGTTCGGATAATACAATAAACATTTTTTATTTTATATATATATATATATATATATATATATATATATATATCTTTAATGGTATAGTCAGTCGTTCAAGGACTCTCTCTCTCTCTCTCTCTCTCTCTCTCTCTCTCTCTCTCTCTCTCTCTCTCTCTCTCTCTCTCTCTCTCTCTCTCTCTCTCTCTCTCCATTATCCGAAATCCTATCAGTCAGATTTTTCGTAGGATAAATAAAAGAGAAGTATATCGAGCTAACCGACTGTGCAAATCGTTTCGGATTTAACAGTACGTAAAAGACGGCGATTTTCATTATGCGGGAATAGAAAAACGGGACTGTGAAGAAGGGGAGGGGGGGAGGGGGAATTATCCGTTAAGATCATTCGAGTGATTGCGGTGGCTCGATAGTTAAGAAAACGATAAGGCGAATTGAGTTAAATGAAATATCAAAGTTTTTCGAGATAACGACGATAAATGTTAGATGGAAATTAAAAGACAAATATAATAACAATAATGTTAATAATAATAATGATAATGATGATGATAATGGATGTTTAAAGAGTTGTTTACGTAGAATCTTTTTGTTTCACTATGATTGTTATTGTTATTAATATTATTATTATTATTATTATTATTATTATTATTATTATTATTATTATTATTGTTCTCGTCGTCGTTGTTGACTGTGCCAATTGACCTTGGGTCATTTACGTCAGGATCCATGGATCAGAGCTTATCATGATTTTTTGGTACAAAGATATCGATTGTCTCTTTTCGTTCAATCGAAAAAGACAAAGTTCTGTTATATACGATGATGATTTTTTTTTTTTTGGACGAGATAAAAACTTTTTATAATAACAGGAATATGTCGACCATTTTTTTTTTTTTTTTTTTTTTTTTTTTTTCGTAAAAGATCGTACTGTTTGCTTCTCTGTATTCAATATCATAAAAATTCTGTCATCGAAAAGAAAGTCAAAATCTCTCTCTCTCTCTTTTTTATGTCGATAATTTTAACAAAGTACGATTGTTCATAATAAATATACAATTCATTTCTTCGAGATATTCTACAAAATTTTCTACGTAACAAAAAAAAAAAAAAGAAAGAAATAATCTTTTATATATAAAATATATAAAAGATATATAAAACGATAAATAAAAACAAAACGAATTCGTAATAAAAATCGAGAGAATCTTTTCTTTGGCGTAAAACTTTTTTACGTTTAAAAAACAAAAAGATAGGCCAAGTAGAAAGGATGGTGAAAATTTTTTATACTATCGAAAAAAAAAGAAGAGAATAAAATTAATAAACAAATAAAAATAAAACCATATAAAAGAATTTCCTCGTAACACGAACGTAGCAAACTTTTTTCTTCGATCTCGTACCAGGAAACAAAAATAAGAAAAAAGAAAAGGAGGAAACAAAAAATCGAATTTCCCTAACAAACGCTTTTAAGAAAATATACTTTTACTTAGGATAACGTTTATCGTTAATTTTTCCCTACGGCCACGACAACGTTAATATCCTTTTCAGTAACATGCTGACGAACAAGACTAAGAGACTCGAGTTAATGACGATATCCCCTGACCCGTGGCTAGAATTTCAAAACCCACTACCACCTTTTGGTCTCGCAACGTACGTCGT
>OU426852.1:7463041-7478041 GCA_911387685.1 Dolichovespula media | reverse complement strand
TTCTTCTTTCTTCTCGCAAAGTTAATTATAAAAGATCGTTCATTACTTGTGGGATGATCGAACGCGTTATTTATTACTTTGAAACCGATACAAAAAAGAAAAAAGAAAAAAGAAAAACGCAAGTTCCTCATAAAAATGAAACTCTATCGTGGTTTGAAAAAAAGAGAGGGGGAGGGGGAGGGGGAGACAGAGGTGGAGGTAGAAGGAAGGTGGAAAAAAAAATTAATTAAATAAAGAGATAAATAAATGAAGGGAGGGAGGGGGCGAGGGGAAGGAATTGAAAAGAAATTTGTTCATTGTTTTGAAATCTTTGTTATAATCGTACCTCTAGCATAACACAGCAGATGTGATATATGCATTGGGTTATGGCTTCGCTCGTGCCCGATATGGTGACCGCTCGTTCCGTCGAATTCGGCAACATTTCGGAGGCGACCTGAATCGAGGCCCCCGTGACCTCGCGTATCTCCTTGATCTTCGAGCCACCTTTACCGATGAGCGAGCCACATTGGGATGCCGGTACGATAAGTCTAAGTGTAATCGGTGGCCTTGGTACACCACCGCCACCGCCAGCACCACCACCCTGGATGTCGTGGAACTGGGAGCACCATTCCTCAAATTTCTTGCATATCAAAGTGAACGCCTTGAAGATCGAATTCGTTGGCCCGGTTACGGTCACTATCCGTTCGGGACATGATCCATCGGATATGTTGATCTTTGCGCCTGACTGTTATTAAAATATGAAAGGAAATAAATGAAAAAAAAAAAAAAAAAAAAAAAAAAAAGGAAAAAAAAATAAAGAAGGAAAGAAAGAAAATATAAATGTTACCTTAATTATTATAATATACATTAATATAACTCTGTGTTAGTTATACACTTGATCGTTATATTTGAATATATGATTTTCATTTAATTTATATTTTATTATTATTGTTGTTGTTATTGTTATGATTATTATTATTATTATTATGATTATTATTAATTGTTCGTTTATATTTATATTTGACAACAAAATAATAAAATTTATATTTAGAAAATAATCATAAGTGTAATTATAAAAATAATTATCATCATAGGTGTAAACATATATATACAAACACACACACACACACACACACAATTTCTATATTATTTATATAATATTTAATCGATATACTTAAATATGAAAGTAATTTAATTTATATTTGAAATAACGAAATAATAAAATTTATATTTCCAAAATATCGTCATAGGCGTGTGTGTGTGTGTGTGTGTGTGTGTGTATATATATATATATATATTTTTTGTCATTGACAAGTACTTACGTACCTACATGCAATATTTTCTAATACCTATATAATTTATTTTTGTTCGAATTAATTAAAAAAAATTATACGATGTAAAATATTGTAACAAATTCTACGACTTATTTATAATTATGGCAAATATTAAATTTCGGTGTATCAACCTCGTGACGAAAGAATAAATATTTCATTTGTGTATATATATATATTTATATATGTATATATTATATATGACTCACTTCTTCACGGAACCTTTTGACGATTTCTCCCTTTTTCCCGATGATACTTCCTACCTCCTGTAACAGAAATAAAAAAAAAAAGAAATTACGACACCATTAGAGACATATTCTTTTCTATCGATTAATTAAGACATTAGAAAAAGTATAGATAGATAGGAAGGTTCGCGTTGCTGGAACGTAATTAAATTTCCACGAGTTAGTATCGTTCATTTAACGTAACTCGATTTAACTTTACAGTACTCTCTCTCTCTCTCTCTCTCTCTCTCTCTCTCTCTCTCTCTCTCTCTCTCTCTCTCTCTCTCTCTCTCCTCTCTCGCTCGCTCGTTCGTTCACTTTGTCTCCCTTTTCTGTTTGCGCGTGTGGGTGTATGCGTATAACATATGCGCGCGCGTGTGTATCTTTCGATGAACACACAAAGAGAACTTATTTCGTTGATTAGCTTCATTACAAGTTGAAAAGAGAAATTTGCTTAAAATCATCGTGGGGTCGATCTATCATGTATTATTAAGTTCGATAATACGTGTCAAACTATCTACTTAGAACCAACCGTATTTCAAACGTTCGTCCTAATCCATCAAAGACACACCTGCATCTTAACGGTTCCCATCAATCTATCATATCATGTAGGATCCCCTATCTATATTCCTTCAATGTTAAACCAACAAGATTCGACGATAATTTACCAATAATACTACCTAGTATAATGTCAAACATCTAATTCCTAACCGATCGTAATACATGGCATTAATAGATTAATACGCACAAGTGTTTCCCAAAATATCTCCATTTATTACATATATACATACGTATGTACATACATATACATATATACGTACATATATATATATATATATGTATGTGTATGTGTGTGTGTAAAAAGTGTATCTATTTAATATTATAATATTACAATGCATAACGGTGTTAAATGTAAAATATTAGAAATGGTAAAGAGATAAATATTTCTTATTTTCTGTAATATATTCAATTATCACAATGATATATATATATATATATATATATATATATATATATATTAATAATCAATTATTATCATAATATAAATCATATTAATACGTATGTATATAATCAATTACTTTATATTATTAGAACGATCTAATATTCGTGTATTTATACTATACAACAGTATATCATATATTTACATATAGTATATTATATATTTGTCAATTTCGATAAAACTTATTGTCAGAAGGAAAAGATAATTGTGACGAGTCGAATTAAATAAATAAATAAATAAATATATATATATATATATATATATATATTTTATATCATTAAAACAATCCAACTCAGATACATTATTTATCATTATTATAAAATTTCAATTAAGTTATTAATTAATACTTGGATATCATATAAACATAGTAAGCGAAAATTCTATAATATTTTGTTTGTCAAGGTACATATCCGTATATTATACTATATTGTATATCATATACACATACATACATACATACATACATAACACATACACACATATATATATTTACTATATTCACATATAACATACTGCACATTTATCAATGTCGATAGAATTTCACGTTAAAGGGAAACGTGTAAAATGTAACCAGTAGAATTAGATAAATTGCACACATAGGTGAATAGATAGATAGATATATAGATAGAGAAAGATAGAGATAAATATGTAGATAGATAGATAAAGCTTGTGCTTGGTAAGCGTGGTCTTGGACACGCTCGGTACGTGAAACTATAATTAGTTACATGTAGGTACGCAAGCGTGGTATGTCCAGGGCAACTCACACATAGTTCCTATCTCTTTCTATCCCTCTGACACGTTCTGACCCCGCGATAATGTCATCGCCTAGGCTTCTGGGTAAGCAGGTATGCGTTCGTGCTCTTCTCTAAATTTAGACACGATGATACCCACGCGGGTCCTCTCTTCTTCTTCTTCTTCTTCTTCTTCTTCTTCTTCTTCTTCTTTACCACTACTTTTTCTTCTTCTTTTTTTGTCTTCATTCTCGTCTTCGTCTTCGTCTTCGTCTTCGTCTTCATTTTCGTTTTCGTCTTCGTCTACCTCCTAGTGCATACCAGTCGCGTTTCGAAGAACTTAGACGAGACCATTTACAATTAGATCGATGAAATCACTCAAATAAACGTCTCTTCAAGGATGATGGCAGAAATCTGAATTTATTTTTCCTTTTTTTCTTTTTTTTTCTAACTGTGCTGATTATCCTTTCTTTATCGTATCTATTATTATTAATTATTGATTATTAATTATTGTGATTATTATTATTTGTCCTTGTTTTCTTTCTTCCCCCTTCTCCTTCATGTTCATCTTCTTTTCGTTTCGTTTCACTATTCTTCTTTTTCTTTCTTTCTTTCTTTCTTTTTTTTTTTTTTTTTTTTTTTTTTTTTTTAATCTTATCGCCTAACTACGCCAATTTTTTTTATATAGGAGATCTATTTCGATGGATCGCGATCGCTTTTCTATTTTCTTTCTTTTGGTTTCTTTTTTCTCTTTGATTCGATTTCGAATAAAAACTTGGACGTGCTCGAATCTCTTATTTTTTATTTTTTTTTATTTCTTTCGATCGATTCACAAATAAGACTGAATAAAATTAGGTAACAATTAGATTTTCTGATTATTTCTTCTTCTTCTTCTTTTTTTTTTTTTGTAAATCTATAGACGGACACATCATTTAGATTTAGTTTTATTAGATAATAATTGGATTGTATTATTGGTTTTCTTTTTCTCCTTTTTTTTCTCTCATTTCTTTTCTTTTTTTATTTTATTTTGTTCTTGTCAATTTATAGACGGAAACGATTTGTGGATTTATAATTAGGTAATCATTAGATCGACGCAACATTTTCTTCTTTTCTTTTTATTTCATTCAAGACCGAGACTTTGTTATTTTATAAATCTATTCGATTCGATTCGAATTTAGAATTAGATGACAATTAGATTTTCGAATTGTTTCTTTTTTTTTTTTTTTTTTTTTCGTTGACTTACAAACGAACGTAGTCCGGGTTTAAAATTAGACGATCGTTAGGATTGGTCACCTTTTCTTTTTCTTTTTCCTTTCGCCTTCCATCGTCAAATTGCGAATAGACATGCGATTCGGATTTAGCGTTAGATAATAATTAGATCATCCCATTTTTTTCTGGTCAATTTATAGATCGGCACGATTTAGATTTAGAATTAGATAATTGGATTATGTCAAATTAGTTAGTCCAAAAATGAGTGACGCTTTGATTTATTTTATCATATTTCATTTAATCATTATTTAAACAATAATTAGATTATTTTAAACGAGTGTTAATAAATCTTTCATTTATCGTAATAATTCTGTTATTAGTTTAGTCTGTTCGTATAATTAGATTCAATTAAATTAATGATTAATTAATCTACGCTCTATTATACAACATTATTGTACAATACAGCGATCAATAAAATTAATACGTAATTAGATCATAATTACACTATCCTAAATTAATGCGTATAAATCTTATTTAACAATCTTATTTTATATTTTTTCGGTGAAATACACACACACACACACACAATCATTAGATTATTTTGAATTTACCAGCGCTCATGAAATAAATAGATCATCGAAATAAAAAAAATATATATATATATATATATATATATTCGTTTATCGTACGATAATAATTATATATTTCTTTATTAGCAAGTGACGTATAGAAAATTACTTTTCAAAATTATTTTAATACGTTAAACAAAGGAAACAGAAGGGGCTGGGTTTGAGGGAAATTTAAAAGACCGACAAAAGGGAGGGGGCATCTATGAACATTTCTTTCGATTAAACAGATAATTGGTGCGAATAAAAAAAGAAGAAAGAAAATAAAAATAAAAAAAAAAAACAAGAAGAAACATGAATAAAAAGATTTATTCATTCGTCCGGTCACGAAAGAGATTAGATTTTCCAGTTATGACGTGAAAATTACCATTGTTTTTTTTTATCTTTCTTTTCTTTTCTTTTCTTTTCTTTAGTTTCTCTCTCTCTCTCTCTCTCTCTCTCTCTCTCTCTCTCTCTCTTTTCTTTTCTTTTTTTAAAATACCGATATCAATTATTACGTCCTAGCCTTTTGCCCGAAAGAAATGTCAAGAGTACAAAAATATATATACTTGAGTTATTCAGTAAAGGGGGCAAAAAGGTGAAGTTTTAAAAAAGCCACCCCCTTTTTTCCTTTCAAGATTAAATGGTAATCCGAGATGAATATGCAGAGTACGTATAAATCGATTAAATAAACTAACTCCATCGAAATATTTTTACGAATCGCGATTTACTTCCTTTCTTTCACAGACATTTATATAAATAAATAAATAAATAAATAAATAAATAAATAAATAAATAAATATATATATATATAATATGTAAACGTAGATGTAAAAGAATGAATAAAGAGAAAAGAGACAAAAGGGGTGGGATAGGGTGGGGGTGGGTGGGTGGTGGGAGAAACTTGTTCGAGAAGAAAGAAACGCGCCGGGACTTTCATCTTATCTCTAATGATAACTATATCTCTTTGGAGTAACGATATCGGATGCATACACGTTCCTCTTTTTTTTATTACTTTTTCCGAGTCAAGTTTCTTTCTCGTCCCACTTTCGCATTTTACTTTTACAATGATTTACATCGTCTAAGATTTCTTTTCTCTTCTGTGACGCACGCGCGCGCGCGCGTGTGTGTGCGCGTGTGTGCGTGTGCCTCGCTCGACGCGATTTCTTCTCATCTAGGAGAGAAACATTTTTTTTTTCTCTTAGATCACGATTCGAACAATCCCATTAGATCATGAATATTTGATTTGGTATGTTTTCTCTAATCAAAATTTTCTCAAGATCTTTGATAAACGATAATAAATGTGACGAGTGATTTGTTTAATTGTTCGTTATTATTATTTTTTTTTTTTTTCTTTTAGTTTAGGGATTAATTAAAGGAAAAAATATAAGGAGCAAAAGAAAAAATGAAAGAAAAAGAAGAAGAAAAGAAATTAAACATTATTGCGTAAAAAAGTTATCGATTTGTTGACTATTTTTTTTAACGATATAATAAAATAATAATAATAATAATAATAATAATAACGACAACAACAATAATGACAATGACGATAATAAATTAAATAAAGAATTACACGAAAAGAAAATTTCAACGAGGTATTGGAACGATTTGTCGACAATTTTTTTTTTACCAACATAATAAAATAAATAATTAAAAAGAGAGAACGCTTAAACGGTACGGGAGAGACAATTTTTTTAACAACGAATTAGATCAAATCATTGACAATTTTCTAACATAATAAAATAATTATAACAATAATAATAATAATAATAATAATAATAATAATAATAATAATAATAAATTAAACAGAGTTATATGAAGAAAATTGTTGACTATGAGTTAGATCGGTTCGTCGACAATCTTTGATCGATGAAATAATTACAAAAAAAAAAGAAATAAATAAATAAAAAAAAAATAAATAAATAAAAGTGAAACAAAAAATAAAAAAAAGAAAGAAAGAAAGAAAGAAAGGAAAGAAATTAGACAATTAAAGTGAAAATTGTACCGACAAGGGATAGAGTGAATCACGAAATCCTTTTGATCAACGAAGGGAAGAAGCGTAACTGGACGAGAGTATCATCGCCCGTACGGCGAATTAGAGATAGCAGTTGTGGAACAAATATAGCTGGAACAAAACGACGATGAGAGAAAGAGAGAGAGAGAGAGAGAGAGACGCGAGAAAAGAGAATTGGGCATCGAGCCAATTACCATTGCTCTTTCTTCCGAAGACCTTAAGGATCGTTCAAATTTGCTGGATCTTCAAAGATCGAGATAAAGCTTTTGCAACCTCGATCAAAGAACTCTTTTCAAGTTTTTGTTTTTGTCTTTTTTTTTGTGTGTGTTTTTATTTTTTCTTATCTCTTAGTTCTTTTCTCGTTTCACACGAGTCCTTCCCTCCCTTGTCACATTTCTTTCTTTTTCTTTTTTTTTTTTTTTTTTTTTAGTTGAAAAGAAAAAATAAATAAATAAGTCAATGGACGAGGAGTGAAAAAGTTCATTGTGATATTAATTTGTCGAGTTTAAAATGAAATTTTTATTAATCCAATCGCATAACGAACAACGCGAACGATCATTGTGATAATTGTTTTGGGATTCGAAATGAGATTTATTTTATTTTATTTTATTTCTTTTTTTTTTTTAAATCAATTCTACCACATGTCGGCGTTTATTTATTATCCCGTTAATAAATATCTGATGAAATTTCTGGACTCCTAAATTATTATTATTATTATTATTATTATTATTATTACTAGTATTATTATTATTATTATTTTTTTTTATTTAAGTAGGGGAATAATCTTCGTTAAGTTACTTCTTTATCTCTTTTTTCTTTCTTTCTCTCTCTCTCTCTCTCTCTCTCTTTTTTTTTATTAATCAAAAGCAAACAAACGAAGAAAAAAATAAAAAAATTAAAAAAAAAAAGTAATATTTTAGAATACCATTGTCATGTCATACCTTTCTTTTGCACCGGAGTCTTTAATTTCTTTTTTTTTTTTTTTTTTTACGTAATTAGTTGCAATAAAAAAAAAAAAAGCAGAAAGAAAGAAAGGAAAAAAGGGGAAGCGAACAAAAAAAAAAAAAATATAATTATAAAAATTTTGACTGCGTCTTTGAATTATTAGACAAACTAGACGATGGGTCCCCGATTTACGAGGATGACCAATTGGCTGTTGGCCCTGGCAATATTCCAGTTCTTCATCTTCTCTCTCTTTCTCCCTCCCTCCCTCCCTCCCTCTCTCTTTCTTTCTTCAGAATAGAGAAAACTTTGCCGAAAGTCTACTGGATAGACTTCTAGATAGAGATTGAATTTACGTAACACGTGTTTTTATCGATTGTAGATCACACTTTTTCGGGAAATGAAAACACTAAAGTGGAATAAAAAGAAAAAGAAGAAGAAAAATAGAAAGAAAGAAAGAAAGAAAGAAAGAAAGAAAGAAAGTGATATACACGATCATTTATTTTATTTCTCTCGACGAACACGCGTTTTGGGATCTTTTTCTAAGAACGTATAGGAAAGTTTTTGAATTAGTTCAACTAATACACATACTCCTTCGACGAAATAATCGAAATACTTGCCTTCGACAAATCCATTGATTTACGAATCAATATAGATTTATATGCCTAACTTTCTTCCCGTTTCGTTCGTGTTAATTTTTTTTCTTTCTTTCTTTCTTTCTTTTTTTTTTTTTTTTTTTAAATCAATATTTCGCTTTCATATCGTTAAAAATAAAATGAAAATTGTCATTGAGATCATTACAATTAATATCAAAATAATTATTATTTACTATTCTCAAGTATTTTTTTTTTTTTTCTAATATCATTATTATATTAATCGTTCGCAAAAGATAATTTCTTTGCCTACTCGTACCGTGTTAGCGTCGCGAAATTGGATTTATTTATTTTTTCTTTTTTTGTTTTTTTTTTTTTTTTTTTCGTTTCTCCTTGTCTCTTTCCTTTCTCGATTTAACTTTCCCAATGATTTACTATTACGACGAAGATATATATATATATACGGTGAAATCAAATGAATGATTAAGAATGATGAACGACGCGACTTTCGGGAATGTATCGATTACGTATGTATGTATCGATTATGTATGTACATAAGTATATACAAACTCAATGAGGGACTCGACTTGAAATTTATCTTAAGTGCGATATTAAAGGCACGTATTCTTAAGTTAAAGAAAATTTTAGCGCGAAGAGGGACGTATCGAAGATAAGAATTTGGATTTTGGCCAGACGTTTTGTCTGTCGATGATTATGATTTTAGCCGATGCAACTTTCGTAGTCCAGGTGAAACGTTTCTCTCTCTCTCTCTCTCTCTCTCTCTCTCTTTCTCTCTCTCTGTGTGTGCACGAGACAGAGAAAGGGAGAAAGAGAGAGAGAAATTATCGTGCCGATGACCCTGACATTGTTTAACGAAATAACAGGAAGAAAAAGTCTTCCGGTTTGTAAAAGAACGAATAATAAAAGAGATCGAGATAGAGATAGAGATAAGAATAGAGATAGAGAGAGAGAGAGAGAGAGAGAGAGAGAGAGAGAGAAGCGAATAAAAAAGAATAACGTAGCAATTAACGAGCAACGAAAAGAAGAGAAAAAAAAAAAAAACGAGAGAGAAAAAGAAGAGCAAGAGAAATATAAAGAGAAAGTTACGCTCGAAACGAGTTTTTTTAACGAACACCGTCGGTCGGTTTTAATTAGTCGAATTTAATCTCAAAAAATCGACAAAAGTTACGTACGTACACCTATGTGTACATATGTATCGCACATAACGTTACATACGTACCACAGATATACGTGTGAGAAATGGAACAATAAATAAATGAAAAAAAAAAAAAAAAAAAAAAAGAAAAAAACTTTATGAACGGGAAAAAAAAAGGAAAAAAAAAATTAATGAAAAGAAGAATAAAAAAAAAAAAATCTAAAAATAATAAAAAAAAAAAAAAAAACAAGAAAATTGAAGAAAGTACGAGAGGACTATAATATAAAGAGGAGACAGATCTGCGATAACAAGTATATTGTGTTTATGTACACGATCGAGAATGATAATGGGGAGAGTCGATAATTGATACAAATCGATAATCATCGAATAAATTTTTCTCCCTACATTTTTTTCCCCCTTTCCCTTTTCTCCCTTTCCCCCCTCTTTCGCTTCGCGTATTATATGATAAAATTATTTATTCATAGTTATAGTGTTATATTATTTATCGATAAAAATTTTCGTATCTCTATAGTCATAATATTTTAGAGATAAAAATTGTCAGAAAAAATAAAAGGGATTCTAGGCGAGTAAAAAATATGGAAATGTGTGTTCGCGCGTGTATGTATAAATAAACAAAATATATATATATATATATATATATATATATATATATATGTGTATATATAGAAAAGGCAAATAGATAAATAGAGAAGGACGGAGAGATAAAAACGAAGAGAATTTGCATGCGATCGAAAGGATAATGGAATCGGAGATAATCCGAATCTGTTTGATTGGCTTCCGGCCCTGGCCGATGTCCAGTAAGTCTTTGGATGTCGTGTGCTCCATATGCTTCAACATTTATCTCTCCTCTCTCCTCTCTCTCTCTCTCTCTCTCTCGCACTCTCTTTCTCATCAGAAGATCATCCTCTAATCGTAGAAGACATAATACTCTCCTCTTTAAACGCCAAAAACGCGGCCAGACGTATTTATTTCTCATGAAGAGGAGACTGCGCCTGATTATTACTACCTACCTCTAGGTAAGAATCCAAAACGAACGATTTTGCAATGAATCAAGAGAGATAGATAGATAGATAGATAGATAGATAGATAGAGATAGAGAGAGAGAGAGAGAGAGAGAGAGAGAGAGAGAGGCAAGTTCGTAATGAATAGGAATAATTTAATAAACGTCCAAGATAAATTATACGCTTTTAAAAGTTGATTACGTATCTGTGTCAATGTTGATTCCGTAATTTTCAATTTAAATATAGATCTTAATAGATAAGATAAATATCCGATTGTTCATAATATATCATCGTATTATTTTTCATTAAGGTTTTGTCAAACTTTTATTAGATAATATTTTACTTTCTGCCAAATATTTATCAATCTCTGTCAAATTTTCACGTCAAAAATTTTGGAAACGAACGTGATAGAGATAAAAAAAGATATATATATATATATATATATAAATATATATATATATATAACACATAACGGATTCCATTATAAAATTTTAATAGAAAGATTTAATACATATTTTTACAAATATTAAATTAATATTTAATAATTAACAAATTAATAATAATTCGTACACATCAATATGCATATATTTATAATATGTATAAATAATATTTGACCATAATTTATAACATAATTAATAATAAGAGACTAATTATGAATATATACCGAAAAAAAAAAAAATCAATTTCAGTGTAATATACAAGTAAACGTGAAATTTCAAAATTTTCCGTACAATCGAGAGTTCCTGTATCGTTTACAATCGATTTTTTAATAGATTTTAAACGAATATGAAGAAGTGTGTGTGTGTGTGTGTGTGTGTGTGTGTGTTTGTGTGTACGTAAAGCAGAAACTATGTTACTCCCAAGTAAGAAAAGGAAGAAAAAAAGAAAAAAGAATGACAAGAGACCGAGAGAGGAAGCCATAGAGAAAAAAAGAGTCGCCACTACCACTGCAAACTGCTGTATCAAGTGTAGACACTAGAAGCACCACCCCACACCCCAGTCGCAACGAGGATACCCCCATCAACCCAACCCCCACCCTCTCACACTGGCAGGTTGATGTCGTTGCCGTCCTCATCAGGGCGTAAAAACGTGGTGTAATGAGATTTGTCATGGAAGCACTTCGCCGATGGTAGATAGGGTACGGTGGTAGCCTAGAAAAGGGGCTTTCAAGGGAGGTGGATGGTTTTATATATGCACATTGGGCGAGAATGAACGACTACTTTGGATGAAAACGAAGAGAGTGGAAAGTAGACTACAAAGTCAGAGAGAGAGAGAGAGAGAGAGAGAGAGAGAGAGAGAGAGAGAGAGAAAGAGAGAGAATGTAAATGTACGAGAAAGAGAAAGAGAGAATATAAATGTACGAGAAAGAGAAAGAGAGAATATAAATGTACGAGAAAGAGAAAGAGAGAGGGGTAAATGTGTGTACGTGTGTAAGAGAGAGAGAGAGAGAGAGAGAGAGAGAGAGAGAGAGAGAGAGAGAGAGAGAGAGAGAGAGAGAGAGAGAATAGAAAACTCTAGGGGAACGATCATGGTGTGAAGTGTACTGAGTAGAAACCTTTCAAGAGTAGAGATAGATAGAGGGAGAGAGAGAGAATGCAGAAGGTGGAATAGGATAAAGGGAGTACCGGGAAACCTTCCGGGAGGGCTGCTCTTCTAGGATGATGGCGTGGCATCATTCAGATATGCAAAAAGGTGCAATAATTTCAGCTACGTACTTCAGCACGAACTCTAAAGCTAAGTCTTCGTCAGTGTATTATTATTATGGGCCGTATATATATATATATATATATATATATATATATGCATGTATGTATGTATGTATATATGTTGCATGTATGTATGTATGTATGTATGTATATATGTTGTATGTATGTACGTACGTACGTGTAATGTCAATGTCTACGTGTACGATAGTTCTCACGTTGCATATGTCGTGTCTACGTGGCAGCGATCGAACTCACGATTCTATCCATTCTATATAATACGCTCGCGTGTATATTACAAGCGTACGTGCGTCTCTCTCTCTCTCTCTCTCTCTCTCTCTCTCTCTCTCTCTCTCTCTCTCTCCTCCCGCCGCGCTCGCGTGTACGCGTGCGTTTGCGTTTGTTAAGGTGGGTTTATAAAGTTGATTTTAAGTGCACGTGGATGGCTGCTCGACGACACCCTTTTCCCCCACAACCATATAATTACGTTTAATCGCGTAGGCAGCAAAACGCGCGACATTTAAACGTTCCCTCCCCTGCTCCCCCCCCCCCACCCCATTCCCCCGTCCATCGCGCGCGAAAACGATAAAATTGGTTTTTCCGTTTCTGTCATTCGTTCGTTCCTTTTCGTTTCTCTTCTCTCTCCTTTTATTTTATATGCTTTTTTTTTCTTTTTTCGTTTTTTTTTCGTTTTTTTTTTTTTTTTATCAACCCTCCCAAATGAATTTCCGTACACGCGTGAAACACCGAACCCATACGACGCTTTTAACAGTGAGCACTTTACCTGGGAAATGAAGTTTTCGACTTGTGAAATATATACCCATCATACGCATATATATATATATATATATATATATATATATATATACGCGCATGCGCGCACAGCCATCTGTAATAACGTATATAGTTTAATTGTAACGATAACCAATCTAACGCCATTTCTCTATTAATTATCGAATTAATGGATATTAATAGTACGTTATTGTACACGACGAAGAACGTCAGTGTTGTTTTAGTTGTTGTTATTGTTATGCGTTTATCATCGATTATTCGATCAGACACCGACACGGAGATCTCACAATTTGATGTTCATCATTACTCTTCATTTAATTTCGTCGTTTCTGTTTTGATATCCATGTTGATTAAATCTATCTATCTATCTATCTATGTATGTATGTATGTATGTATAGTGTGTATTATTCGTTATTGGTGTTGCATAGATCAAACAACGACAATTTTTACGTTATATCGACCAATAGAAACGTTCAGATAGGTTTGGTAGGTCTTCTATCGATCGAACGGAATCTTTTCGTTTTCTTTTTTCTATTTTTCTTGTCCACCAAAAAAGCGTGAATCCGCAAAGGGGATTTGATAGCTCTATTTCATTTTCCTCTTGTTTCTCTTATGAAAAAAAAAAAAAAGAGAGACGAGACGAGGTTAAAAGTTCGTAATAATAGTCGAGTAATAGAAAAATCCTGATACGTTTAAAGTTATTATTTCATCCTTCTTTGCATTATTTCAACGCCTTGGTTGCATTACTCTTTTCAAGTTGCAAAAAAAAAAAAAGAAGAAGACGAAGAAGAAGACGAAGAAGAAGAAGAAGAAGAAGACGAAGAAGAAAAAGAAGAAAAAGAAGAAGAAAAAGAGGAAGGCGAAGAAACAGGAGAGAGAGAGAGAGAGAGGATAGGAAGAGGGGGGGAGAAAAATAAGTTGACGGCGGTTAAAACAAAGAGAAGAAAATATAAATTCTTGGCACTCGTTCAGATACCAGAGTCTCCACTCGCGTATTTCAGGATCCGTCGTTTGCTCCCCGTTCGAAACTTGCAAAAGATTTTATCTGTCTCACTCTATCTACTTATCTATCTATCTTTATCTATCTATCTTTATCTTTCTATCCTTCTCTCTCTCTCTCTCTCTCTCTCTCTCTCTCTCTCTCTCTCTCTCTCTCTCTATCTATCTATCTATCTATCTATCTATCTATCTATCTATCTATCTATCTACCGATTCGACGACTGTGCGTGGCACGAGGAAAATTAAAATTTCATTTTAATATTCGAACGTCTGTATTTTCCACGTCTTTCAACACATCGGTTTACGAAACGACAGCGAGGGGAGAGAAAAAAAAAAGAGGAGGAGAAAGAAGAGGTAATAAAAAAAAAAATAAAATAAAATAAAGTGGAAAAGAGAGACAGATAGATAGAAAGGAGCGAGAGAAAGAGAGAGTTAAAGGGAAAGAAACGTGTAATGAAGTTACTCGAAACTTTAGACGGTCGATTAAATTAGCGCGTTCCTCGGATAGAAACTCACTTTTCATGAAATAAAGTCGAATATGATTTCTTTTAAAGGCGGAAATTCAGATTTTTACCGGAGTGACTCTCAAAGCTTTTCCTTTTAATTAATCTTATCGAAAAGGAGAAAATAATCGGTGTGTGTGTGTGTGTGTGTGTGTGTGCGTGCGCGTGTGTTTTAAGAAAAAAGAGCCAACAGTATA
>OU426852.1:7448041-7460541 GCA_911387685.1 Dolichovespula media | reverse complement strand
GAATGGAGAAATCCTAAGAGTGATTTAAATATTTTAATAGAAACAAAATTCTATATGAAAGATTCAATATTCGATTTTCTCGGTTCGTTTATTGCTTGGAGAGTTTAATAGTTTACTAGTAGTAGCACACTTAAGTAAACTTTGTAGCAAGTTTTGCCATTCTATTCGCTAAAACTACTTACTAATACCCAATACTACTACTACTACTACTACTACTACTATTACTACTACGCCCACACAAGTACGACGTAGCTCTCTTTCTCTCTTTATATTTCGCATATATATAAAGAGAGAGAGAAAGAGAGAGAGGAGACATAATATAGAGTTAAAGAGATAAAGACAGAAAGACAGAGACAGACAGAGATAGAAAGACAGAGCAACAGAGACAGAGATAGTGTGTGTGGTGTGTGTGTGTGTGTGTGTGTGTGAGAGAGAGATAGAGAGAGAAATAAAGAGATAGAGAGTTAAATGCACTCACGCGTACACAAGGTTTTCTCAGAGTATTGCAAAGTGGCGAGCGTGGAAAACTCGAAACTCGAAGGTGAAAAATGTGGAGGAAAAGGTGAAAAAAGGAGGGGGTGTTAGAAGCGTAAGAGGAGAAGGAGGAGGAGAATGAGGAGGAGGGGGGAGAAACTGTACCAGTTACGACGACACAATGACGATATATAAATAAATGGGATCCCGAAGGTTTTCACGCATTGAAAAAGAGAACGGTGTGTTCTATTGGCGCGAACGATAATACAAAAATGATTGATTTCATTCTTTGACGTATATATCGAACACGTCAATAACTAACATTCGTTGGAGATAAGCTTCTTTTCTCTCTCTCTCTCTCTCTCTCTCTTTATTTTTTAAAATTGCCATTTATTGGCCGAATGAAAGAAAAGGAAAAAAAAGAAATAAAAAAATAAAATAAGAAACGGTACGCATTGTATGCAACACGAATGCAACCAAAGAGCCACGTCCACCAAAGGGCTTCAATCAATTTTATATAAAATGAGTTAATAATTTATCGTAATCCTCCATTTTACGTATTTATTATTTCACATCTATATTCCCCCCCCCCTCTCTCTCTCTCACTCTATCATTTATGAAATGAAAAATGAAATTCGTAAAAGTGTAAAATTCGTTTTCTCTTTTCATCTTTGTTTTTGTCGCCCCTCCCCCTCCCCATCCTTTTTTAATTATTTGATCAAACCATGCTTAGAGACTCGTCGAATTTAACTTCTAATTTTACCGACGAATACGACAAAATTATTTTCAGGATCGTCGAAGCTCATATAATATTACGATTATTAATGAATATATTAGATTCTATAAAGGATATTTCATTAGTTTAAACGAATACTCGATCGTCGTTATATGTAAATTAAATTTTTTCTCGCTTCAACGACAAAACTCTCATCACGCCGATCCTACGAATAATTTTCTAAAGGGGGGGGGGGGGGAAAAAAAATAATAATTTTCAACGACAAATCTTTTGATGCCAAAAAAGGCAAAAAACGACTGCTGCTTTAATGACCAAAAAAAAAAAAAAAAAAAACAGGAAAAAGAAGTAAAAAGAGGAACATGAAAAGAAAGTAAAATTAATAAACGATGAGAAATGAATTTATTTATTTATTTTTTTTTAATAATAATAATAATAATAATAATAAGTACTAACCTTGCCCTGCATGATCAGACGAATGGTCAAGGTGACCGAAGGGTCATCATTGAGCGCTGGTTTATTATCCATGCCGTCCATTGCGTGCTCACGACTGCTACTTCTGTGATGAGACGTCTTCTTTTCGAAGTTTGCGGAGGGAAAGGGTGCGGAAGAGGATAAGGAGGACAGGGGAGAGGTTAGGCGTGTGATTTTGGCTGGGGGGGTCTCGGGGGATGTACTTCTCAAACGCTCCCAGGTATTCTCAGTCCTTGCACTGAAATTATTTAAATATTTCTTATTATTATTAATGGACGAATCAAACACAAAAAAGTATATATATATATATATATGTAGGTATGTATGTATGAGAAATTTAATTTCTATATTATAAAGAAATTGAAAATTTTAATTAAAAATTTCTATATAATATATTCTATATCTATAATAATACACCGTGTGTGTGTGTATGTGTGTACAAATGTGACAATACTACCATTTGCAAAATATAAGCCTTTTGTTTGTCTATATGTATATATAGGTTTGAACTTTCAAATATAAGTAATTATGTATGTAGGTATGTATGTATGTATGTATGTATGTATGTCACTTATCCGAATAGAATATCTCTTATTGTTAGTCAAAAATTCTTTCTTTTGTCGTTAATATAAAATACTTCATATAAAATATATACTTTCATCTATTAGGCCTATATTTGATTTATGGTAATCAAAAGAGTACTATAGACGATGACAAGCCGAAATAAATGAACTTGGATGTCATAAAAGTAATCCGGACATTCCTTTCAATACTTCAGCAGACGATTTATTGTATGTGTTGTGTGTTGTGTTCACTCACATATACACATACACATTTAATATGAATACACATAATTCCTATTCTTTTTTTTCTTTTTAATTTCGAACATAGAAATAACATGGAAAATTTGTTCTTCCTTCTGTTCGAAACATTTGAAACATTGAAACATTTGAAAAAAAAAAAAAAAGAAAAAAATATACTCGATACTTCGAAAAAAATAAGGAAACCTCGTGAGAAATCGTAACCAAAAAAAAAAAAAGAAAAATTAGAAAAAAAAGGAAAAGGGAGACAGAAATGGGGAGGGGGAAGAAAAACCAAAAAGAAAGAAAGGACAATGGGAAAGAAATAAGAAATCAGATCTCGTGAAGAAGAGGGATTACGATTGAAGAGACGGACGACGAATTGAATGTTATAAATTAAAGAGAAGGGTCTCTCTCTCTCTCTCTCTCTCTCTCTCTCTCTCTCTCTGAAAGTAATAAAGAGCCCAGTTTGACGAGAAAACGGTGGGTACAAGTTTGACGGGTTTCTTGGGCAGTCCGTTACAGAGTTCAAAAACACGTTTTCTCGATCGTCCTTTAGAGAGAGTTTAGCTCGTTCATTGTGCAAAAGGTGGCAATATGAAGGTAGTTCTCTCTCCCTCTCCCTCTCTCTACCTCCTTCCCACCCTCCCATTCTCTCTCTCTCTCACTCTCACGCACGCATGCACGTACACGCATACACACTGTTTTTTTATTCCATATAATAAAATAGTAAAAATTTCCGTAGTCCAACGGGCTTTACCAAACGCAGTAGTGGTCCTCAAAGAACTTGATTTGTTCGTTTTACTTCGATTCATGGTCGGTAAGTTTCATGAAAGAGAGACAGAGAGAAAAGTGTAGCAAGGCAGAAAGAGAGAGAGGAGAAAAAAAAAAGAGAGAGAAAAATAGAGAGAATTTACGTATGCGTATATTAAAATAAACTGGTTGTATATATATATATATATATATATATATATATATATATATATATATATATATAATGTACTACAAACTGACAGACACGTACTCTAATGCCCTGTACACTTATCTATGCTCGTACAAATCTATATACGTAACCATATGGATTATAGATTACCGATTAGAGATATGGTTATGTGTACACAGTGGCGTCGTATCCATATATTTATTAATAACGACGATAATAAAAATAATTTTGACAATATTTAGAGCGTTACATATCTCTCTCAGTATGTCTAACGGTTTTTACTCATGATGTTTCCGCTCTATGCACCCATAGAAAAAGAGACTACTCGTCTTTCCGATGAAAAAGTAATAGGCACGTATATCTCTATCGTACATACGTATACACATACATACATACATACATACATACATACATACATACATACATACATACATACATACATACATACATACATACATACATACATACATAGATGTAATATAGATGTTTAAGAACGTATAATATTAAACGAATGATGATCATTATTCATCGAAATAGTTGCCTTTCCTCTTTGATTTAAATAAAAATAAAAATAAAAATAAAAATAAAAAAGGAAAAGAAAAAGAGGAAAAAAAAAAGAAAAATTCTCTTCACTCCGTATGTTTGGTTAAATGTGAACATGTGAATATACTAAAATGCTTGAGATTAAGAGCTCCGTCTAAGTCAGCTGTAAGATCAACTCTGTCTCTCTGTCTCTTTCTCTTTCTTTCTCGTATACACACACACACAGCCTCACAAAATACACACACACACACACAGCCACACAAAATACACACACAACACATACACGTACAAACACACGTTTACGTTTTGCATTTACACACACGCGTGTGTTAACGTTCCTGTGTCGATCTATCTCTCTTTCCTTAACAAACATACAAACATATACACATACATACGGACGCACGCTTACGTACTCTGCGTTTGTTTCTCTCTCTCTTTCTCTTTCTCTCTATCTCTCTCTCTAATCAGTAACACGTCCGTGTAGAGTATGTAACCGTTTCGCTCTGGTGCTGTTCGCAATGCAATTGAGCTGGAATTTAGTGCAATCTGCGTTCCGTTAGCCGAGCGCGTTTAACGCGAATCGCCGAACGTGATTGCCGAGAAAGAGAGAGAGAAAGAGAGAGAGAGAGAGAGAGAGAGAGAGTACGCGCGTGTAAAAGAGAAAGAGATAATCATTCGAAATTTTAGAAGAGTATATGGAAATGTGAAAAGCAAAAGCCCGTTCGGTATCTTTCTCAAATACAAAAATTTACATTCGATCGGCTTTTATAATTCATTTTAGAGAACTTTTGCTATACGATTATAACGAACTCTTTGAATGTTTCGAATTTGTGATGATGACGATGACGATGACGACGACGACGATGACTTTTCTCTTCTGTCTCTCTCTCTCTCTCTCTCTATCTATTCCACTCTATAATTTTGAGGAAACGAAGCAGAACAAAAAAAAAAACGATGAAAATGACAATGAAAAGAATAAAAAAATAAAAATTAAGAGATAGTCTCTCGTCAAAAAAAAAAAAAAAAAAAAAAAAAAAAAAAAGAGAGAAAGGACGAAAAAAGAAATTGTATGAGAATCACGTTCAATAAACGTAGAATTAATTTATGAGAAAATTGATGTACGATTTACGAAATCTTGAAATATTTTTAATCCCTAATGACGATAATGTTCTCTCTCTCTCTCTCTCTCTCTCTCTCACGCGTGCGCGCGGTTCTTCTTCGATTCTATAATTTCATTAAAAAGAAAAAAAGAAGAGAGAGAGAGAGAGAGAGAAAAGGAAGAAAAAATGAAAAAGGTACGAATGACGGTTAAAACTCGACGAGAGGAGACGAAAAAAACAAAATTGCGAGAGGATTGAAACGGACGAAGAAACAACCAAGCACGATTTAGAAAATGATCGAGACCCATGTAACTACTTACTTTACTATCGTAACTATAAAACTTCCAGTGTAATTTATCAATCTAACACTCGGGGTTCGCGCGTTATGCAAATCACTTTGCCATGCGCCGTCGTGTCAACCTAGCGAGTAATTAGGAAGTGCGTCACGCGATCGTCTCGCGAGAAATCGAACCTCATGATACGATACTTCCTTACAGAAACAAAAAGAAAGAGAGAGAAAGAAAGAGAGAGAGAGAGAGAGAGAGAGAGAGAGAGAGAGAGAGATGAATTCGAAATAAGAAAGCTTAGATCGTATTCTCAGGTTGGCCGATAATTAAATTTCAAAAATAGCATTAAAATTAAATTTAAGAAATGAAATTGAAATGAAATTTAAAAAAGAAAGAAAAAAGGATTTCCTTTTCTTTTTATATTATATATCTAAATAAATAATATATTATATTGTATCATAAATTATATAATCTCTCATGCTGTGCATGTATATGTATGTATACAGAGGATGCGCGCGCGCGCGCGCGTGTGTGTGTGTGTATAATACAAAACAATATATTATTATATTATAGTGTTTATTATACTTCTCATATAATAATATGAGAACGATTTAATAAATACTTTGGTATAAGTAATGTATTCAATACTACCATTATTTTTACGATTATCTCTTTCTGAGAAAAGATATTTATAAATCACGTATCGAGATGGTTTGAATAAAAAAAAAAAAAAAAAGAAAAAGAAAAAAAGAAAACAATATGTAACGACACAGTTATTTATGGATATAACGAAATAATGAAGATATCAACATTAATTAAATTAATTAAAAACAAATTAAAAACGTTTTGCGAATGTTCTCTCTCTCTCTCTCTCTCTCTCTTTTCTTTTTTATTCCTCTCAAGGAAATATTTTTCATTTTACTGCGCGACAAAAAAACAATTACGACAAAATTACGATACTTCGTCATTAGCATGTATATATATATATATATACAAATTTATGTATGTATGTATGTATTTACGTGTAACAAGAGATTTTTCGTTAATATTAAATAATTTTTCTTAAATATTTCCTCGAACTCAATCAATGACGATCGTAAGAGCCAATGACACAACAAGAATAAGATTTTCAATGTAGGAGGGGGATGGGGGTGGGGATAGAGAAAGAGAAGGGGGGGAAAAAATAACAAAAAAGAAAAAAGAAATCACAGAAAGAAAAGAAGAACGAACGGCATGAATCACGATTCTCACTTCATTTGACGTTTATCAAGAATGAGTTGGCAACATGAAACAAAGTAATGTAACGTAAAATGCGTGCTTATTGATCGTTACGTATATATAAGAAGAATGATTTGATCGTGATTTTTTTTGGTTTTTTCATTTAATTTCATATACAACCATCTATGAATGTCCCCGTACGTATGTGTCAATAATCTCTAAAAAGATTAATCAAATTTTATATATCATTTATTTTGCGTTATAAAAAATATGGAACTATTTAAAAAAGAAATATATGTGTGTGTGTGTGTGTGTGTGTATAATTTAAAAAATGGCACGCACACAAAATACAGAGACAAACAGACATTGCGCTTAATTTGGGTTACTTTTTTATTTATTATTACGTCATATGTAAAAAAAATTCAATATTATATAATGAAGTTGAAAACTTGGTTAACGCTAATTTTTATTTTTGATTTGTTTAAACAAAAATGATGAATAAATCGATATGTGTGCGTGCGTGTGTGTTTGTACGATGATTCATAATCGTTTCGTTTATTTAAAAAACCAAAAAAAAAAAAAAAAAAGAAAGAAATATAACAACTTCGGAAATAGTACGTTCGAATGAGTGCGACGAACGCTAGAGATCGTAGGCTTATAACGAAAAGTGACTAGAAATAACTCTACTCGGTATTACGTTGAATAGCTAACTTCGGTTTTCTAAGTTGGACGACATTTTGCTCGAGTCTTTCCTACGAAAACTCACATTCATCTTTCTTTCGCGTTTATTGTTCCTAAATCTTTGGTAAATAAATTTGATTAAACTAATACGAGAATTCGATTGAAGGTATGAGATTTGTCGAGCGAGTAAAATAAGAGAGAATGAGAGAGAGAGAGAGAGAGAGAGAGAATCCTTTCTTTTTTTCTTTTTCGTTAATTAAATTTTTACAAATTCTCTCTTTTTTCCTAAACGAACGACGGAAAAGAAAAGATATGTCAAAGTACCTGTCCACAAATTTTTCTTACTATTCACCTAACCCAGAAAAGTCTTACATATGTTTTCTTTTTTAAAATTTCAAAAAAAAAAAAAAAAAAAAAAAAGTAAAGAAAAAAAGAAATGAAACAAAATAAAGATCGTCGAAGGATATTCGGTTTTAATTGTTTCACGATCATTTTTATACGAACCTAATTTTTGGAATGGTTTCATGTAATTTTCCTCTATCCGTTCTAATATTTTAATAAAGCAATCAATTGAGGTATTTGCAAAATTTCAATATATCATCTTTTTCAATAAATAAATTTTCTTTTATTTCTCATTATTTAACTGTGAAATAAAGGAAAAAATTTCAATGTTGCGTTTTAAACATATTATTATGATTTGAAATGATATATTTTTTAACGTTCTCAACGAAACAAAACAAAAAATAAATAAATACAAAGTGAAAAACGTTTCCCTATATATATATATATATATATATATATATATATATATATATATATATATATATATATATATATATATATAAAATAAACGTGAAACGTTTGATAGTGAAGGATCATTGACATTCGTGTCGTTTTCGTGAAACGTTCGTTCGTGATTCGAGATCATGGTTGAGGAGAATGGACAGATGTTATTGATAGCCTTGTTTCAAATCAAGTCGAGAATCGAATAACTTGTTACGAGAAACTCGTCATATTCGAGTCTGATCGAATCAAACAAATACACGCGCGCGCGCGCACGCCGCACACACACACACACACACATTTATATATATATATATATATATATATATATATATATATATATATGTTTATGTATGCGTATCTATAGAATAAAAATTTCCAATTCAAATAACATTGAGTAAGAGGTATATATTGCATCGATTGTATGCATAATATCGTGTAACAATGTTCAATAAGTTGTAACGGATTAAGTGTAATAACAGAGTCGAGTTTATCACTGCTGACTGGCATGTAATTTTTTTTCTTTTCTTTCGGAAAATTTTATTTTTCAATTTTTTTTTATTTCTCCTCTTAAGAATCTTAAAAAGAAAAAAAAAAAAAAAAAAGAAAAGAAAAGAAAACTAAGATAATATCATTACGAATGATAATAATATCTTCGCAAATAAAATGAAACATAAATATTCGACGTTTTATTCGACATTGAAATAATCTCGAACAATTGAAAATATATAGAAATGTTGTTTTATTTTTTTTTTTATCCTTTAACAATTTAAAAATTAATAATTTATATATATCATATACTTCGGATAAATATTGTTTTATATGTAATACATTAATTTTATTAATCTTTCATTATGCGTTATATAAATATTTGTTTGTCAACAAATGAAATTATTAACATTCCTATCAGTATGAATTAAACAAATAATATATATATATATATTTTTTGTTTCTTCTGAATTTTTTTCCCTCACATAGATCGAAAACGGATCTCAGCCTGATAACGAAAAAATTTGTGGATATATATATATATACATATATATATATATAAAAAAAAAGAAAAGAAAAGAAAACAGAGAAAAAAAGAAGAAATAAATAAACAAATATGAAAACGAGAAGAATAATTTGGAATCGAATGATTCGTATGTTATCATTTTTGTGAATTTTGTATTTTTGATCGAGAAAACTTATGCATCTGTCGATGACAAATTGATTTATCTTTCATCGCCATAAGTATAACGATAAACGAATCATTATCGTAAATATTCCCTCTTGGACAGGCGTAGCCGATTGTTATTTGATAAAAAAGAGAAAAAAAAATTTTTTTTGTCAGTTACTTCAATTTTTTTTCACGAAAATCGCACGCAAACCTCAACGTGCAAATCTTTCGTAGTTTCATATGCCTATTCTTATTCATTTGACAATAAGTTGTCAATTTTTGTTGAAATTCATTATCTTTTAAACGTAAATGTTTTTTTTTTTTTTATTTTTCCATATGTTTTACAACAACGAAATTTTCTTTCACACCTTAATACGTATTTTCTTTGTTGTCAATTTTATTTCATTTATAATTTCATTCTTTTTATAGTTGAAACCTGCTATATATATATATATATATATATATATATATATATATATGTTTTACGGTAACGATCGTCGATATTACATGTTATATCGAAATATGTATGCGGCGTACGTTCTATAAATCACATCTCCTTTTTTATCAACAAAAAAAAAAAAAAAAAAAAAAAAAAAAAAAAAAAAAAAAAAAAAAAAAAATAGAGAAAAGAAAAAGTATAACACAAGTTATCGTTGTTAAAAGAATTATCGCAAAGATATATAATATAACACTCCAGTGAAGTAACAGATTCGTGTGTGTGTGTGTGTGTGTGTGTGGGCGCACGTGTTTAAAATAAAAAATTAACAAAGAAAAAAGGCACGCGCAAGAGCGCGTACAACGCACGAGAAGAGAGCGCCGTTTTTTTTTTTATGTCGCGCGATAATTAACTTTTTACGATCGATCGATCACTTTGAACTCGCGTTCCGCAAAAGATTTTCTTCCTTCGTCTATACGTAAGAAGACGAGCTCTTAAACTAAATTAAACTCTTCTTCGCTAATGATCGTACCTTGTCTCATAATCGATCGAAATTCGTTTATCACGCACACTCAAGCAAACACGCGAACGAACACACCACACACACTATATTGCCGTAGAAATATATTGGTGAATGAACATAGTAAAAAAAAATGACCAACGTATCTTTTTTTTTTTTTATTTCTTTTTCAATTCTTTTAAATCCCCCCCCCCAACAAAAAGAACTTTTTGGCCTATATGACTCATTAATAAAATTATCGTTTCATTCGAACGGTCGTTGTGAGAATAAAAAATTGAATCCTTAAAAGTTTGGGCAAGGTTCTAAAAATTGCTGAAGGAGAGAGAAAAAATGAAAAGGAGGAAAAATTCATAATAGAAAAATCGATACGAAAGCCTCGATATTTCTCCGTGTATTGAATACATAAAAGAGATTCTAGAAAAAGTTGTAGAGAAAAAAAAACGAGAAAAAAAAGAAGATTCAAAAATGAAAAATTGAAAGCAAAGCTTCAATATTCGTGCGTGTGTATTGAGTACATACGTATATACAATATGTACGTAGAAAAGAGAGAAAGAGACGAAGATAAATAAAGGAAAAAAAAAAAAAAAAAAAAGAACAAAATTAAAAAATTAAAGTGAAAAAGAGATAGTCACAGAGTTAGACAACTCGACGTCTGTTAACGTGCGCTTTAAAAGGCAACTTCAAAAAAAGACAAAGAAAAGAAAAGAAGAAGAGAAAAAGAACGACACTCGGGAAGATAGAATTCTGTGGCCAAAACAAGAAAAAGAAAAAAAAACCGTTTTTAATCCGTAGAACCAGTATTTTTCACCTCTTTTTATTTTCGACCAACAACCCCATCGATCCTTTTCATAGAAAAATGCTTTCGGGCAAGTTCCGAAGAAACAAGAGAGAAAGGAAAAAAGGGAATTAAAAACAAGAAAATAAAAGTAAAAATGAAAAGAACAGAAGGGAAAAGAGGAAAAAGAACAAGAATATATATATATATATATATATATATATATATATATATATATATATATATATATATATATATATATATATATATATATATATATATTGTTGCGATTTTATACGCGAAATGGAACGATACGACGGACGTATTTCTGCAATAAGAATAAAAGTTAAAACAAAAAAATTCAAAAATATAAAAATTAAGAGAAATGATGAAAAAAAGAATAAAGATTAAAAGTGGGAAATAATAATAATAATAATAATACTAATACTAATAAAAATAATAACGTAAGGGTTTTGATCGACCTTAGTACAACTCTCTTAACCCTTTCGCACACAGCAAACTCCACGATCCAGTTATGAGAGAATGAGAAAGAACAAAAAAGAAAGGAATAGAAAAGAAAAGGAAAAATAAGGAAGAACAAGAAAAATTCTTTTCGAATATTTAAAAAGGCCGGTTAAGAAGAAAAAGAAGAAGAAGAAGAAGAAGAAGAAAAGAAAGAACGAAAACGCAAAAAAAAAAAATTCCCTTCGAATTTTCAAAAAGGTGGTGAAAAGTGAAAGAAGGAATAAAACGAAATAAAAATCGAAAAAAGAAAATAAAATAAAATAAAAAGAAAAAGAAGAAGCGGTTACTTTTCGCGAGGACTGTAACACACGCGGGGCGACGAGTATAATATATAAATGAGCGGAGGGGGAGGGTGGGACAAACGTGGAGGGGTACCGAAGGAGGAGGAGGAGGTAGTGGTGGTGGTGGTAGTGATGGGGAAAGGATAGGGGTGGGGGCGCTGCGCGCGCGACACCGCGTTTCTACGCGCGTAGGAGAAAATATACGTTTGCCGCGCGGCATATATATATGTGTGTATGTGTGTGTGTGTGTGTTCGGTCGTATCTCGGTGCCAAGTCGACGACCAGTAGCGAAGCGGTACAGTCGCGTTGAAAAACCGATCGAGAGTATCCGTCTCTCTTCGTATCCTTTCGTCTTTCGTATTCTCTATCCTTCTCTCTCTCTCCCCTCATTCTCTCTTTTCCTATACGATATCGCTGTCTTCGTCGCACACATTTATTCGTTCGTTCGTTCGTTCGTTCGTTCGCTCGCTCGCTCGCTCGCTCTCGCTCGCTCAGTCGCTCACTCGGCTGGTTGGTCGGTCGCTCTCACTCGCTCCTTCGGTCCTTTTCCTCTCTCTCTCTCTCACTGTATGCGTGTGTAAAGAGTAATACGTCTATCTTTTTCTATCCAATACTAACCGGAACGGGTGGAAAGGTACCGATCGTTCGACTCGCCGCCGGCCTGCGCGGGCTTCCTATTTTCTTTACTATTTTTCCTTCTCTCTCTCTCTTTCTCTCTCTCTCACGCACATACACATACCACACGTCATATATACAGAGGCACGCACA
>OU426852.1:7430541-7443041 GCA_911387685.1 Dolichovespula media | reverse complement strand
CTTCTTTATTTTTCCTTCTTCCTCCTCTCGTTTCGTTTTTTTAACCGAGTGAAAACTGTGCGTGCCTAACACCCTTTCCTTCCCTCACTCCTCTCTCTCTCTCTCTCTCTCTCTTTTTCTTTGAGAAAAAGAGAACGTAAGTGAGCGTGTACGTAAAACGAGCGTTGAAAGAGATCGATAAACCGATGGCCGATAGTCGATAACCGATAGTAGTGTCGTAACAGTCTCTCTCTCTCTCTCTCTCTCTCTCTCTCTCTCTCTCTCTCTCTCTCTTTCTCGTTCAAGAAGAAGCGGTCATTCGTATGAAAAATTCTCCTCTTCCACTTGCTGTGTGTCCCTATATCACAGCCTCATTCTCTCTCACTCTCTCTCTCTTTATATTTTTTCTTTCTCTCTCTCTCTCTCTCTCTCTCAAAGTTACTCGCCTACGAAATCCGACGGACATACCCCTCGCCTAAGAACAATCCATCCGTAATAGAGTAACGACCATGGAAGTAATACGTATCCTATATGTATGTACATAAAAGTACGAGGCACTGGGCTCGTTAAACTTGCTTTCGACTTTGCGTACCACCTTTAGAAGGTATAAGCGTTCGTACGGAAAGTTTCGCTTTCGTTTCTTTTTTATTTGTTTTGTTTTGTTATGTTTTATATATATATATATATATATATATATATATATATATATATATATATATAAATACATATGAACATATATCAAGTTATTCACGTTTTATGCGGGCGCACTTGCATATCTTGTTTTCTTCTTTTTGTTCCGTCTTTTTTATTTTTTTATTTTTTTCCCTTTCTTTTTCGTATTCCCTTTTTTTTTCTTTCATTCCAACAACATTAATCAAGCCCGCCCAAGCACTTATCCTTCATTGATTTAAGGAAAGACGGGCGAGAACGTATCGATAATTTTTTAACCATTGATTGAAAAACATTGGGAATACGAACGTAATCAAAGTACGTACGTTTGCGATTGTTTTCCTTTTTTCTTCTTCCTTCCCTTCATTTTCTTTCTTTTTTTCATTACGCAGGGCGACTTTTTTTCTTTCTTTCTTTCTTTCTTTCTTTCTTTTTTTTTTTTTTTTATCGTAGAATACCGATCTTTTTCGGTTATCTCCGCTCGAGAAATTTTTCGAACGAGAAAAGAAAGTACTATTTATTTAATCGTACCTTTATTGCGTTGTATCGTTTATTAAACACGACGCGAACAAATATTCCTATATACGTACATTAATCTCTCTCTCTTTCTCTTAACTTTCAAAAATAATACGAGGGTAACTTCTAAGCGATGCCATTTCTAGATATTTCGGTTTCTCTCGTGGAAAAAATTTTTGAACGTAAGTAAGTTCTGGTTATTTATTTATTTCTTTTTATTTTTTTGTACGTTTCTACGTTGCATCGTGCACCAGTATGACGCGAATAAATATCCCTATATATGTCTATTAATCTCTCTCTCTCTCTCTCTCTCTCTCTCTCTCTGACTTTCTCTCTCTCTCTCTCTCTCTCTCTCTCTCTATTTCTTTTTCTCTTAACTATGAAATAAATAGCAACCGTGACATCTACGCGCAATATCATTTTTATATATTTATTTCGTTTTATATCGAGAAATTTTTTGAAAAAGAAGAGAGATAGATAGATAGAAAGAAAGAGAGAGAGAGAGAGAGAGAGAGAGAGAGAGAGAAAGAGAGAGAAAGATTGAGAAAAGAAAAGAACAAGTTTTATTTATATTACGTAAACTTATGAAATTAATTAACGTCTAAATATTTTCCCTGTATCGAGACGTGGCCCAATGAAATATTTCTATTCAAGTTCCATTAAATTAATATCCTCGATTTCATATCGTTTTTCACGTTTCTCCGTTTACTATCGTTCTCTTAACTTTCGAACAAACAGGTTCTCAAAAGACTAGTCAACCCGTCCGCCCTCCGGCCCCCTCCCCAATCTCCCCACCCACAATCACCACCACCCCGCAAGAGATTCTACTCCCCATCCCTTATAATATGTCGTACTCGCGAAAGAGCCATTACGAGAGGACGATGGTTTGCAAGCGGGTAATAGCAGCAAGCTAGGAATTTAATTATCATTTTAGACGGGCGGAGAAAGCAATTATTGGAAATTCAGTTCGTCGGCGATCGGTCGGCAAACGCCGAGAGCCGGCCAGGCCTATTCGAGAAACTAACGTCGTTATTTCTACTTTATTGCGAGAGAGAGAGAGAGAGAGAGAGAGAAAAGCAAGCTCGTTACGAACTTTCTTTCCCGATCGTTGATCATTGTTAACGAAAAGAGATAACGTTGTTTACGTTGGTAGCGGAAAGAAACTTTCGATCCTCTTTTACGCTTTATCACACTATCCCCTTTCATCCATTCTATCTCTGATCGTTCAAGTGATTTGTCTCTTTCAAGAATATTTCAATATATAAATAAATGAACGAACGAATGAACGAATGAACGAATGAACGAGTAAATAAATAAATAAATAAATAGATAGATAGATAAATCCGTCGAATGATGCATCAGTCGTACTATTTCTTTCTTATTTTTTTCGTCTTTTTCTGTTTCTTCTTCTTCTTCTTTTTGTTTTTTTGTTCTTTTTTTTTTTTTTTTTTTTACTGGTTCAACGTGTTACTGACGAACATAATGAAAAAGTATGGACGTTGATCCTATCGATGGAATCGGGTTGGAGAAGTTTTGAAAAAAATTGAAAAAATTAAATACCATTAATTGAAAGTCGAAAAAAGATATATATATATAAATCGTGTCGATAGAAACGGTCGAAAAAAAAACAAATAAAATAATGAGGAAATAAATAAAGAAATAAATTGTATCGATGAAATCAATTAAAAAAACATGTTATAAATAAACGATATAACGATAAAGTGACTATAAAAAGTTATCGACGAACCGACTCGTTCAGTTTTTAATTTTATTATTATTATTACTACTATTATTGCACAGTAACATGACGACAAAATAAATGAACAAAATAAATAGCGTCGATGGAATGAGTCGAGAAAAAATAAAAAAAAAAAAGAAAAATTTACGAAAGAAAGATATTTTAAAATAGTGACAAAAAATAAAACGGACAAAAAGAAAGATTTAACACGACAAATTCCATTAGATTAATCGTACCGTACATTACACTTTCTTATATCCCTTTTCGTTCGACAAGTGACTACGCGAACGTGTTTAAAAGAAAAAAAAAAAAAAAAAAAAAAAAGAAAAGAAAAGAAAAACGAGAACAAAAGGAAAATTATTCGGATATAATTCGACAATATAAACAAAAAACATTTTCTTCTTCCCGCTTTATTTTCTCTGTACGGCGAGGTGTGTAAGTTCAAATGAAAAAAGAAAGAACAAAAAGAAAAGAGGAAGAAGAAGAAGAAGAAGAAGAAGAAGAAGAAATCGGCTAGATACGATTGAAAACGGGAATTAATCGTAACGCCGATCTAAAGATGTCGAGAGATCGCGATAGATAACTCGGAAAAAGGATACTGTTATACTACGCTCTCGGAACTCGGCAACGTGTTTCGAGAGTTAGTCGATATTCCATTTCCAATGATACATTTCCTCTATCGGTACAAAAGTATCGTAAAGGGTGTGTGGGTGGATGGGTGGGAGGGTGAGTGGGTGGAGGAAGGTTGATGTTGAGGTATGATGGGACTGTGGTTGGGTAGCGGGGCAGGGGTTGGAGGTTGGGAGGTGGCTTGAAGGGTGGGTTTTGTGGGAGGGGGGTTGAGGGAGGTAGGACGGTGGCAATATGGAAGATGGAAGAAAATGTATTTTTCCGAGTGGTTTCAATTGTTACATATACATACGTACGTAACTCGTACGAGCGTATATACGTGTATATATATATATATATATATATATATATATATACGCACGCACGTACGCACACACAGATACGTATATGTGTGTATTTACAAACGTGGAAGACCACATATATCGGTTCCTGAAGTTTCCGGCTCACTTTTACGTGGCAAAAGAAAATCGTTCGTGTCCCAAAGCCTAGGAGAATATAACGGTGCAACCCCTTCTAGTAAGATACTCCTTCTTCGAATTTTCTAATACTTATATACGTATATATATATATATATATACAGAGAGAGAGAGAGAGAGAGATGCATGTATGTAGGTACTATGTACAGATAGACATGTGTGTGAAAAACCGATTGAGAAAATATTCGTGGTAAGGCGAGAGATCGAAGTAGACTGTATACTTTTTATCTCTCTCTTTCTCTCTCTCTGTCTGTCTGTCTGTCTCTCTCTCTCTCTCTTTCTTTCTCTCTCTCTCTCTCTCTCTCTCATTCTCCTTTTTCATCGAATCGATTCTCAACTTGTAGCATTACGTTATTCGATCGGAAACCATAAAAATAATAAAAGTAAGAAAAGAAAAAGGGAGAAACCGAGAAAAAAACGTCGAACGAAGTAAATGACCGAACTACGTGATTTTATGAATGGGGGGAAAAAAGGGAAAGAAAAAGAAAAGGGAAAGAGAGGAAATAAAATATACGAGAAAAGCACGAAAGATATCGAGAGAGAGGGAGAGAGAGAGAGAGAGAGAGAGAGGGAGGGGGTGGAAAAAAAAAAAGGGAGAAAGAAAGGAGGAACTGAAGAAAAAGGCAAAGGAAGAGAAATGGAAAGAAAAGGAGTAAATTGGGAAAAAATAAAGAAACAGTAAAAGCTCGTGTAAATATCGGTTTCGTTGGAAAGTTCGATTCGACAAGTGGATTCTCATGATTACCGTACGTTTTAAAAGAGAACCAACGTTACCCGTGTTAAACCAGAAAGAGAATGAGAGAAAGAGAGAGAGAGAGAGAGAGAGAGAGAGAGAGAGAGAAAGAGAAAGAGATAAATAGAAACTAGAAAAGAAAAAAGGAAGAAAGAGAAAAAGTGGATAATCCGTAGAGTCGAGTTACACCTTGCAGAAGACTTGGCAGGGTTAGAGAAACGTGGCGGTTCGTTATCGCTTTGCTTGAAAAGAGAGGAATAAAGAGAGAAATAGAGAAAGAGTGTGACAGAGAGACAGACCGAAAAAGAGACAGAAACAGAGAGAGAGAGAGAGAGGGAGAGGGAGAGAGAGAGAGAGAAGTAACGCGAGATTCGCTCGCGTGGCGTTTAAAGCGTCCCACCTTAATGCCCAGTCCTCACTGATTCCACTTAAAATGTAAACTAACTTTAAATCCGCCCTTGGTACCGCACCCCGTGCGCGCTTAAAAGAACGCTAATCCTACGGTTTAAGCTCGCTCCAAGTTTCACGTTAATATCCCAACGACGATGAACAGGGGAAATGGTTAAATTATTGTATTTATATATATATATATATATATATATATTTGTTTTTTATATATATATGTAATGTGTGTTATAATGTGTATATATATCTCTAGGTATGTATATAGATATATATATATATATATATATATATATATATATATATATATATATATATATATGTATATAGATGTATGATCGTTTATAAGACTTTATCTCTTGCGAAATGATATAAATTTTAAATACTTTTAGATGTTTTTATTTACCTTTCTTTTTTTGTTCTTACATTTTATTCTTCCTATATTGAAGCAATATTCGAACTCTTTAAAAACATTATTCTCCGTATATTTTGTAAATGCTACCGCGTGATAAATAATTATTAATATTGTTAAATTGATATTGTCCGTGTGTATATGAAGTGTTAAATTACACATTATTATTATTATTATTATTATCATTATTATTATTATTATTATTATTATTATTATTATTATTATTATTATTTGAACGTTTGAAAGATTTTAATTATTATATAATCACTATCAGTTCTGATAGCTGTGTATCGTTTGTAACTTCATACGATCACGTTCGAGTGTCTTTCCCTTTCCCAATGTTTGATGTTTATCATTGTACAATAATATCGATTTCCGAATGAATGATTGAATAAATAAATAAATAAATAAGAGATCTAATCTGGAGGTAACGTGTATATCGTATAAAAATCGTTCCTCGCCTGTGCGCTTCGTTGTAATAAAAAAAAGAAAAGAAAAGAAAAGAAAAAAAAAAATAAAAATAAAAAACATCATCCTTCGTTTTGTATTACACATCTACAAATTGATATTCATTATAAATACGTAAATAGGTTAAATATTATTTTGTACGAAAGCAGATTGTTCGAGCTCGCTCGAATACCCATATCCGATTAAATAATTTAATTTATTATTCGTCGTTGTAACCAAGTCTCTCATTCTCGTTTATTTTTTTAGGTAGTAGGGGAACGATTACCGAATGACGATTATACGGGGATTAATTATCATTTAACAAAATCGAACGAGGTACGTCGTAATTATTAGCCGTATAAATTGAAAAGAAATTCAGTTCTATTCGAAACGATTTTACTCGTAAAACGATGCTGTTTCGTTCGAAAATTGAAGAGAGATAGAAATGGAAAGAGAGAAGAAATGCATCTAACTCTGTTCTAACTCTTCTTCCATGTTTCCTTCTCATTTCTAATCCTTTTCTTTATTCCTCGTCTCTCTCTCTCTCTTCCTTTCTTCTTTCCTTCTCTCCTTCTTTGTACACGCACGAATAGCGAAGCTACATCATAAATATCTAAGCTTTCGGGGAAGAAATCAGGCGAATTTTCTTTCTGGCGTCGTGCACTTTTACTTCTTCTTCTTCTTCATCTTCTTCTATTTTTTTTTTTTATCGTCATCGTCATCGTCATCATCATCGTCTTCTCCTTCCTCCCCTTCTTTTTCTTCTTCTCGTCCTTTCCTCTTCTTTGTTTTTTCTTTTTTTTTTTTTTTTTTTGCGCGTGAAACGTCCTCGTACGAAAGAAAACAGTCGGACTAAAGTTTTTTTCTACGGAGGGAAACTCTCGGCCGAGAAAATTGGCGTAACCGTTTTTCATTAGTAACTACATACGTTTTTGGACGACTAACTCTAATGTACGGAAAAGAAACAGAGAGAGAGAGAGTGAGAGAGAGAGAGAGAGAGAGAGAGAGAGAACGAGAGAGAGAGAGAGAGAGAGAGAGAGAGAGAGAGAGAGAGAGAGGGAAATTCAAAGAAAAAGAGGTAGAAATAAATTTGTGTTCTAAACGTTGAAACGAAGTAGGATAATAATTAATAATTTTGTTAAAATTTGTATCGAATTTGACATAAGAGTGGCGGAAAAGAAGAGAGAGAGAGAGAGAGAGAGAGAGAGAGAGAGCGAGAGAGAGGGAGGAAGATAAATTTATTAACAAAATTTTGAAAATATTTGGAATAATAATTTATATATTATTTTTTTTTTTAATTTTTATCATTCACGATATAAGATTGACGGAGAGAAGAGCGAGTGTGTGTGTGTGTGTGTGTGAGAGAGAGAGACAGAGAGAGAGAGAGAGAGTTAAATTTATATTCTAAATGGTTAAAAGAAGCTTATATAATATATTATAAATATTTTCTGAATTTTTATCAGTCACGATATAAGAGTGACAGAGAAAGAGAGATAGAGAAGGGAGTTGAATTTACTTTCTAAATTTCAAAAAGAATTTTAGGCAATAATTTATAATTTCTCTTCTGAATTTAGTTTTGATTTATATATTTTTTTTCTGAGAGATCCATGAAAGAGAGAGAGAGAGGGGGGGGTGGGGTGCAGGCGGGCGGGTAGAGATAAATTTATATATATATATATATATATATATATATATATATTTATCTGTTTTTCTAAATTTTTATCCGACACGAATAAAATATATAACATATACCGGGTGTATCAATTTAAACGATATTTTCGTAACATCTCCGATCATATTAATTTTCTAAACAGACGTTTCAAACCAGAAAAATGTTTCGATGGAGAAATCGCGTGATATATATTTACGGCAATTTCACAAAATCTCCCGTCATCGTTATACGAGAATCATAATATTGATTTATTCATTCGTTCCTTTTTCTTTTATTTTTAAGATAAAAATCGATGCTTTCGAAGCCCAAATTTTCGAGCCGTATACCCTCGAGTAAATTTTATATAGTCGATGTTAAATAACTTTGTTCGACGATTCACAACGAATGAGAGAAAAAAAATAGAAATAATTGTTACGCCCACGCATAAGCGAGGACGATAGTTCTTTCGTAAGAAATATAACGAATACGTTAATAATGATAAATTAATGATTACGGAATATCACTCCTCCTTTCGGCCAATACGAACGAACAAATAAAATTTCAACGCGGACTTAATTAAAAATTAAATTTATTATTATTAAAAATCATCTATTATTATTATTATTTATTACGTATGTTAAAAACACACACACATATATATATATATACACACGCACGCGCTCGCGCGCGCACACACACACCTATTATATATCGAAGTGAGAATTTTTTTATCGGTAGATCGGTGCGTAGTCGAAGATGAGAAAGAGAAAAGATGATGAAAAGAAAAAAAAAAAAATAATAAAAAGAAAGAAAAAAAGAAGGAAGGAAAAGAAAAGGAAAAAAAGAAGATGAAGAAGAAACGATGTCGGGATAAGCCGTACAGTTATTGAACTCGGCTCGTGCAGTTATTGGAACCTCCCCCGACTTCCTTCGTAGTAGTTCCGTTCTCGGACGAGAAGTTAAGGGTGCCTTCGAGAAAGGCTAGGGAGAGAAAAATGAAGGCTCGGCGATATAACGCCCAGGTTCAATTTTCTACATGGAATTTAACGAATTTTTCGACGTACAAAATTGATATAACGAAACAATTCGTTAAAGAATGTCGTTTCCTTTTCATTTTCTTCTCTTTTTTTTTTTTTTCATTTCTTCTCGCTTTCCTTCATCCTCCTCCTCTTCCTCTTCTTCTTCTTATTTTTTTTTTCTCTTTTCTTTTTCTTCTTTCCCTAACCTAAAAATTTCCATCGGCAGAACAATTCCATCTTGCACGTTTATATCCGATTAGAGCAAAGGAATAAGAGAAAAGAAAGAGACACAGGAAAGAGGAAAAGAGGAAGAAAAGATATCGAGAGAAAAATTTTATCGGGAAAATTTTGTTTGTTTTTTGTTTTCCCTTTTTTTTTTTTTTTTTTTTTTTTTTTCGTTGGGAAGACCTCTACGAAAATTATTAAACGATATTGAAGGACACTTTATATATCAATTTATCGTTGCACACATTCGATAATTTCATTATGAATTATTCCGTATCTTTACAATAACGAGTAAACGAATGGTCTTTCGATAAAAATGATACAGGAAACGAAAACGATCAAACAAACAAACACACAAACAAACAAACAAACAAACAAGAAACAAAAGTAGAAAAAAGAAAGAGAATAAAAAGAGAGCAATACTGTAATATCTATCATCCGCAAAACGTACGTACTCGAGATATCTTTGTTTTATTTTTTTATATATTTCATTCCGAAGGAAATTGAAAAAGAATTACGAAACAAAACGAAACGAATTAAAGAAAAAAAAGACGAAGAAAGAGAAAAAAAAAGAGAGAGAAAGAAATCCAATATGTATATATATATATACATATATATATATATATATATATATATATGTATATATATATATACATATATATATATATATATATATATATATATATATACGTCGAAGGAAGAAAGGTTACAATAAATATTTCAAAAGGCTTTATATTTATAAAATGTTCTCATTCGAGTTTATAGAAAACCGAAGGCTTCGACGGATCGAAAGGAAAGGAAAGGAAAAGCAAAAAAAAAAAAGAAAACAAAAAAATTAAAGAAAATTGAAAAAAATTGATCGGATACGTGAACGGTGATCGGAGGATGGAAACCAAAAGAAGAAAAAACAAAAACAAAAAAGAACAAAAAACGAAAAGAAAAGAACAAAAAAGACGAATGTTTCGAATTTCTTTCCTATTCTTTCTTATTATTTCTTTTTTTTTTTTTTTTTTTACTCTCCCGGAGACGAGCTTTTCTCCGAGCCTCGTGAAAATTTCAAATCGTCGATATACTCGGAGAGATAAGGAAGAAGTTTCTTTCTCTCAGTATTGCTTATATCTTCAATGTTACACGTCTCGATCCTTCTCTCTCTCTCTCTCTCTCTCTCTCTCTCTCTCTCTCTCTCCTTCTCTCTCTCATTCTCATTCTCTCTGTCTATCTTTCTTTATCTTTTCGTTCGACCAGACGGTATTTAGTAGAAGGTTCCGCCATTACGAAGGAAAATGCTGGTCATTGTTTTGTTTCAATTCGTGCAGCTAATTGCGAATACGTTTCTATCAGAGAGAAACTTATAAGAGAGAAGAAGACGCGAAAGGCTTGTGAAAAAGAGAGCGTGGCCTGGAGCCATCAAACTCTTTCATCTAGAAGCCATTGTTCTCTGAAATCTCTCTCTCTCTCTCTCTCTCTCTATTTCTATCTATCTATCTACCTACCTATCTATCTATCTATCTATCTATCTATCTGTCTATCTACCTATCTATTTTTCTGTCTCTCTCACTTTCTTCTTCATCTTCTTTTCTTCGACCTGACCGTTCTCAGATTCTTTCTCTCGTCTGAACGATCAACCCCCTACTTCTTTTTATTTTCATTCTTTTTCTTCATCATCTTCTTCATCTCCTTTTTAGTTTTATTTTTATTCTTCATCATCCTCCTCCTCCTCTTCTTATTTTTATCCTTCCTCATCACCTTCATCCTCCTCTTAATTTTATTTTTATACTTCATCTTCCTCCCCTTCATCATCTTCTTCCTATTTTCCTTTTCATTCTTATTCATCATTTTTATTCTCCCTCTTCTTCTTCCTCTTCTCATTCTTAACCCTTATTCTTATTCCTCCTTCATCCCTTTCTTCATCAACAACCACTATCCCTTTATCTATGACCGAGTTCGGTCTTCTTCCTCTTTTTCTTTCCCCCTTCATTTTGTTTATTTATTTATTTATTTATTTTTTTTTTTTTTTTGAACGAAACGTTACGATCCTACGCTTATATCGTTACTTTAATGTCGGATCTCGTTTGAAATGACCCCACCGTTAGTTATTAGACACCCGTGTAGTTTCCGATCCATACCGCAGGTAAAGCGCAAGCGTGCATAATAAAATTCTAACGAGTCACGGATAAATGGGGTCACGTTTCTTCGGGTCAACGTGGTACCTTTAAAGAAAGGTGTACGGAATTTTTTATGAAAGAAACGATATATCCTTCTGTAGGATGAATATTTGAAGAAATGTTTAAACGCTTTGGAATGCGTTACGTACGATCCTTTCAATTTCTTTCTTATTCCTTTATATTCCTTTCTCTGTTTTTCTTTTTTTCTTTTCTTCTCTCTTCTTTTTCTTCTTCTTCTTCTTTTTTTTTTTTTAATTCATCCTTTTTCCTGCTTTCTTTTCTCTTGTTTTTTCCTTATTTTTTTTTTTTTTTTTTTTTTTTGTTACCTATTTTTCGGAAATTTTCCCATCATCCGCGCTTTCTCGAGATGCTCTTTCTCACATTGAAATTTGAGAAAAGAAAGGCAAAACTTGTAAAACGACAAGAAACGATTGGGTTATGACGGGAGCGTACTCGCGTAAAGTTATTATGAATTTTTTGTTATCCTCTCGCAAATCGTTCCTCCCTACTTTTCTTTACACTTTTCGTTATTTTTTCTTTGCCTCATTCAATTCTCCTTCCCTACCTTCTTCGCTCTGGAAAAATTCAGACCACAAGTTTTCGAGATCATCGCCGAACGAAAAATGAATTGCACGCAAATTTGATTGAAAATTTTCGTACGATTTGTTTTAAGAAACGATTTGACGTTCTAATCACCACTCGTAGAAATTTAATCGTCGTGTACTCCTTTTTTTCCTCCTCCCCAACCCCCTCCCCGCCCCCTTTTATCTCTTATATTTAATTTTATGATTTATTTATTTTTTTTCCCCCTATCACGTGTAAAACCTCTTCGATATTAAAAATTTTGATAACTTAACGATTTACCATAGAGTATTGTACGCCCCTTTCGAAGATTTTGATGTTCTCGGCTATCAGCTTGTCAGTTTCTAACGGGTCGAGTACCGATCCATAAATCACACGATTCTCCTGCTCCATTATAGTTAAAGCCAACGTATATCTTGTCTCTCCACTCTCTCTCTCTCAAGTTTGGCCTTTCAGTCCATGGCCGACACTTCGCAGCGTCTCCATCCTACCAATAATTTTCGAGTATACGTCAATCTCTCTCTCTCTCTCTCTCTCTCTCTCTCTCTCTTTCTCTTTCTCTTTCTCACTCTCTATCCATCTCTCTCTCCGTCTTCTGTTTCTGATGTGTCCTCGTATCGCAATAATGATCCTTGAGCGATAAGAAATACTAATCATATATCTCTGGTATGATCCATTCGTAGTCCTTGAAAATTTAATGCAACGAAAAAAAGGAAAAGAAAAAAGAGAAAAGAAGAACAAAAATTTGGGCCACGCAAATTTAATTTAGACATTAAATATTTCCCTAACGATAATCATTATCGTCAATCGATTTATAAGACTTCTTACGAACAGTTTCTTTTTCCCCACCTCCTCG
>OU426852.1:7415541-7425541 GCA_911387685.1 Dolichovespula media | reverse complement strand
ATAAATATCGTCGTTTCATCGACAGTACAAAAACAACCGGGTTTGTTGATTGATTATGCCATTGGAATAAAACGTTTCCCGTCGCCAAGGCGATCAATTTTTCTTTTTCTTTTTCTTTTTATTTTTTTATTATTTTTATTAATATCAACCTTACACGTTGCCGAACTGAAAATCGTTTATAAGCGGCGCTTGGTCGACGGCGCCTTAAAAATCGTCGGTTTATGACGTGTCCCACCATTATAGGGAGAAAGAAAGAGAGATACAGAAAGAGAGAGAGAGAGACAGAGAGAGAGAGAGAGAGAAAGAGAGAGAGAGAGAGAGAGAAAGAGCGTTAGTAAGCGAAGGCGCCGGAGCATGGAAATTCGCGGAAATTGCACGGGCAGCTCCGCGAGTCGGGCAAGCTAACTCCTGGTATTAGCGTCATAAATCTCGCTTATAATACCCGATAGGAACAGGACTTAATCCAGAAAGCCACGTAAACTGGAATACACGATCACGTTCCTGTAATTTCGATACCACCTGATAGAAAGAGAAAGAATAAGAGAAGGAAGGAGAGACAGTGTGAGACAGAGACAGAGAGAGAGAGAGAGAGAGAGAGAGAGAGAGAGAGAGAGAGAGAGCAAAGAGAAAGAAAAAAAGAAAGAAAGAGGGAGGAAGTATAAATAAATAAATATATAAATATATATATATATATATATATATATATATATATATATATATATATATATATATATATATACACACACAATATTTTTGTACAACGACCAAAACAGGTTGATACCATCCTACGCTATTCTAAAACAAGCGACTTTATCAAATTGAATATCAAAAATATATCTATTGGATATCGATACAACAGGTAACAGCAATCGAGATCGGACGGCTGTCAATTACTTTCCGTATCAAATGTTTATTACCACGAAAATAATTTCGTTACGTCGTAAGAACGCGTTATAATACGCGAGATAGGTAATTGGGGAGACTTGGTCGTAACGTGATTAAAAAGATTTCAAAATTTATTTTCAATTTTCATTCGTACTTTTTCCTCTTCGTTCGTATCGATTTGAAACAAAAATTTTTCTCTCTCTCTCTCTCCCTCTCTCTCTCTCTCTCTCTCTCTCTCTTTCACACAAACATTTAGTATTCACGCTTACTTACTTACGTAAATGAGTAAAAGAAAGGAAAAAATAAAATTCTACAGAAGTTTCTCCATTGTATTTTCTTTCTTCCTTTTTTTTTTCGTAACGAACGCACGTTCTCTCTCTCTCTCTCTCTCTCTTTTCTTTTTATTATTATTATTATTATTATTATTATTATTCTTTCTTTTTTTTTCATTCAAACGCACGAGAATTTATTCGAAAAAAAAAAAGATATGTCATTGAACGACGATGTTGCGTACGTACATAAAGCGAGAGGTGAATTCATCGAAAGGGGTTGGGAGTGGGGGGCGGGTGGTGGTGGTGGTGGTGGTGGGGGGGGGGGGAGGGGGTCGAGGTGTTAGTAGCCCTTACGCGTAGCTACTTGAAAATCTCAGGAGGAGGGTAGGAGTGAACTGTGAAAAAGGGAGTTTCGAAAAAGGGACCAGACGATTCGTGAAGGGTACTTTCCCCCTTGGCTTGTTCGACTTGGATATCAAGTATCCCGGCTTATCCCGGACCCTTTTCTAATCGAGAAAGAACGTTGTCTGGGTGCGTTCGTTCCGTACGCGTTTCTTTGTACGTATCCGTGCTTGTGTGTTTCCGTTCGTCCATGCGTATGTATTGTATTTGCGTGTGTACGTATATGCGCTCGCGCGTTTTTCGTATGAGAGAAAAAGAAAGATAGAGAAAGGGTGAGATAGATAGAAAGAGAAAGAAAAAGAGAGAGAGAGAGAGAGAGAGAGAGAGAGTGTGTGTGTGTGATAGAAGGATAGGTGGATAGAGAGAGAAAGAGAGATAGATAGATAGATAGATAGATAGATAGAGAGAGAGAGATAGAAAGAGAGAGAGAGAGAGAGAGAGTGATAGAAGGACAGATGGATAGAGAGAGAAAGATAGATAGATAGATAGAGAGAGAGAGAGAGACGGGGTCTTCTTCCAAGCAAGATAACAGTGGATGTGGAAATGGAAAAAATTCGAAGGGTTGACTACGACGAGTGGAAAATGAAAATGCCTCTCGGTGGAAAAATCCGGTAACGAGGCATCGAAGACGTTTGATTCTTTGCAAATCGGAAAGATTATGCCAGCAGTTTGAGAGGGATGAGGGGAGGAGCGGAGTAGGTTGGGAGAAGGGATTGAAATGGGGTGGTGTGTCGGGGATAGGAAGGGGAGGATCGTAGACGAATAATGGCTATATGATTCGTTCGAAATTCAAAGGTTTCGAATCCACAAAAAAATTTCTCTCGATTGTAATTTCGTTTTTTTTTTTCTTCTTCTTCTTCTTCTTCTTCTTCGGTTCTCTCTCTCTCTCTCTCTCTCTCTCTCTCTGTCCGTCTGTCTCTCCTTCTCTCCCCTATTACGTTCGTTCGTTCGTTCGTTCGTTCGTTCGTTCGTTTTTTTTTATCGTTCTTTTTTGCTTTTCTCTCTTTTTCTCCTCTTTTCTCCCTTCTTCTTTTTTATTAAATCTTTTTTTGAAAAATCTTCCCGAAAATCTACTCGATCTAGTTTTTCTCCTCCTTTTTTTTCTTTTCTTTTTTTTTTTTTCTTTTTACGTACTCGAACGATTCGCTTGGATCATTCGTATTTAAGGTTCGTCGTATTTTCGAAAATATCTTGGTGATTCAGCATTTCGCGAAATTGCAAGCCAGTCGTATTTCTTTTTTTTCTTATTCCTTCTTTCTCCTATATACGTGCGTACATATATAATACATATGTGTATATATATATATATATATATATATATATATATATATATATATGTACTTGGAATCTTCATTTCCTTCTTTCTCACGTATCATATATATATATGTATTTGGAATCTTGACCTTTCTATTTCGTGTCTGGTCACGACAATGCAACCACAAAGTGTTATGATCGTAAATGTACCTTCGGCGATCACGAGATACGAATTTGTAAAAGTTTCTACCTTGATAAATGAAAATCGAACGATATTTTATCTAAGTAAATATATAAATATATATATATATATATATATATATATATATATAGTATTGTATTATATATATAGTATATATATAATATATATTATATATATATAAATATATATATATATATATTATATAATTATATATATAGTATTGGTGCGTTATATAGTAAATCGAGAAAATACGAGAAACCTAATAGATCATTATTTGAGACCACTTATGGAATTTTCATTCTTTATCCCCATAATCTCCAAGATAAAGTTTCAAACGATTGACAGTACTCTTCGTGTAATAGAAGAAAGAAAAGGGTAGAGAAGAAGAAAAAAGTAAAGATATAAACAAAGTAAAAGGGTAGGAAAAACGAAAGGTAAAGGTAGACGTCGCGGGGTAGGGGGTGGGGGGAGGCAAGGAGGAAAAGAATATCGCGGATTTTATTCCTTCTTAACCATATAAGTCTTGAAGAAAAAAAAAAAAAAAAAAAGAAAAGAAAGAACAAGACAGATGAAAAGAAAGAAATGAAATAGGAAGTCTGTTCTCGTTATCTTTCATTTTTTCCTCCTCTTTTCTTCTTTTTTTTCTTTCTTTCTTTCTTTTTCTTTCTTTCCTTTTCTTTCTTCCTTTCTTTCTTGAAAATAAAGTAATGAGATGGATCGGTGTCCTAACAAGAAAGGAAGAACGATATCTTCTCTGACCTTTAACATGATCATGATAATGAGGATGCGTCTGGGTATTACCTTTCAAATGTGTAACGGAGAGATAGATAAGTGGAATGTAGAGAAAGAAAGAATGAAAGAATGAAAGAAAGGATGTAAGGAAGAAAGATAGAAGGAAAGAATGAAAGGAAAAGGTTATCAAATTTGAAACACACACACCATATATATATATATATATATATATATATATGATGTATGTATTGTATATGACACACGTATATAAAGAGAAAGAAGGAATAAGAAAAAAGAAAAAGGACTAGCTTGCAATTTTGCGAATATATATATATATATATATATATATATATATATATATGTATGTATAGTGTGTATGAGAGAGAGAGAGAGAGAGATGGTTCATTACCTTTGACGATACAAAATGTTCGATTAGACGATAATAATCGAAACGTTCGAGGAGTCTGCGCATTCGCAAAATGTTACTCTCGAAGAATTTTCAAGTCTTTGTTCCGCTGAGAAAAACAAGATAGAAAATAGTTCTTCTTCACATCTCTCTCTCTCTCTCTCTCTCTCTCTCTCTCTCTCCTCCTCTCTATCTACCCATCTATCTCTCGGTCTTGTAGTCACTCTTGTTCTTGCTCTTCCTTTCTAGCTAGATCGTTCTATGCAAAGAACTCGTCTGACGTTTCTCTTCGAGATTTATGAGACGAGAAGAAATCTCTAATGGGGGTTGGATCTACCCTCCTCGCTCACCCCCTCCTTAAACGAGCTACCGATCCTACTCTTTCTATCTCCCTCGTTCCCCCTCTCGCTCTTTTCTTTCTTCTTAACCCGCTTCACTGCTCGATGTTGAGTCAGGAACTTATGGGACGGGATTGGGGGTGGTAGTGGGGAGGAGCGGAAGAAAGGAGGGCGTTTAAGGAGGAGGAGGAGGAGGAGGAGGATGAGGATGGCGTTCGAAGAGTAAAGTGGGCGCGGAAGTAAATTTCGTCTAATTAACATTTTTATTTATTTTCGAATAACCCTGGGCTATCTCTTCCTTCTATATCCCTTTAATTTTGTCCGAGTTAAAATTGTGTGTGTGTGTGTGTGTGTGTGTACAGTTAAGGGACCAATAAGACGGATTTACGTCAATATAATTTATATATATATATATATATATATATATATATATATATATATATATATATAAATTTTTTATTTCTTTTTTCTTTTTGAGACGCTTGAAAACGTTTGAATTAGAATATTTACACACATTCACGCATACGCACACACATACACACACACACACACACATACACACACAGAGACATTCTGATCTTTATCGAGTAACTAGAAAATTTTTGTTTCGAAGAAGAATTTTGTTTTACGATTTCTTTTCCTTTTTTTTCTTCATTAAAAACCACCATCGTAAATCTATTGATGCGTTTCAATTGAAATGCTTCGCATTGTGGATATATACATACATCTGTATATCACACACACACACACACACACACGAAAAGAACACGGGATGGTGGAATTCTGGTAATATATGTGTATATGTATATATGTACGTAGTCTACGTTCACGGAAATGAACGATAAGATAATTACTCAACGTTGAGGAAGCTACAATTTCTACCCTTTTCTCTTTCTCTCTCTCTCTCTCTCTCTCGTTTCTATCTATCTATCTATCTCTCTTTCTCTCTCTATCATTCCATTTTTCTTTTCTTCGGTTAGTTAAAGTTTCGTCGGTTGATATTGGTAGTAGTAGTACCAGCAATACCAGTAATAGTAAAAGTAGTAGTAGTAGTAGTAGTAGTAGTAGTAGTAGTAGTAGTAGTAGTAGTAGTAGTAGTAAACCAAACGAAAAGTCGCTACGGTTCTTTTTTTTCAACGAATACCATTGTGCCTTTCTAGCCTTTTCAGAACTTAATTAGAATTGCGGGAGAAAGGAGTTAGTTTACTCTCCTCCGCCATGATTTGTTCCTTTTTCCCTTCTAGAAACGAAACGTCGATTTACGAGCTCTGAACGTTGGATAAGCTGCACCAAGAGGGAAAGGCATTTCCCCCTCTGACCCTCTCTCTCCCACTCCATCAATCCCTCCCTCTCTCTCTCTCTCTCTCTCTCTCTCTGTTTCTCTGTCTGTTTGTCTGTCTGTATGTCTGTCTTTCTTTCTTTAACGTATATACACGTTCAATTCACTTTTCTCTTTCTCTTTTCAATATTGCAATGACCAACGTGGAAGTGACGGTTTCCTACGAACGAGAATTACTTAATTCCCGTTTTGTATGGAACGTACGAACAACATCTCTCTCTCTCTCTCTCTCTCTCTCTAACTCTCTCTCTCTCTCTTTATGTTCTCTACTCGGCATTCAAATCATTTGGAAGAACAAGGAATTCCAAGCAGCACTTACAGGAATATATATATATATATATATATATATATATATATATATATATATATATATATTATTTTTCATCCATTTTCAAGTAGAAATTTGTAAATACCTCGTGTTAACTCGGTTTACAAATTTTAACATCATCTCTCTCACTCTCTCTCTCTCTCTCTCTCTCTCTCTCTCTCTCGTTCTCTTTTTTTTTTCCTTCTTCGAACATTTTAGATTCGTGTAACTACTTAGAAATATTTCCAGTGGAGCATATATCCAAGGTATAAAGCGTTCCTTTGATACTTTCGCGAATTATAACGGCGAGGGTGAGGGAGGGAGGGGGCGGGTGGGTGGGGGGTAGAATGTGAACGTTAAAAGCGACCGGTACGTTTTGTCTCTCTTTCTCTTTCTCTTTAAACGTGTTCTTATATATATTTGTATACACACACAAACACATGTACATATATATATATATATATATATATATCCACAACGTACTAGATTTGTTCCGAATAACTCGCGATAACTTTCACGTGGTCCATATTATATAGTCCCTAGCGAGAGGTAGACATAGTTCGTATTTTATCTCGTAACTTTGCGATACTATATACATATATATATATATATATATATCTACATACACACATACACACACATATATATATAGTATACACGATGATATTATATTAAATTAAACAGAGTCTCTTCGTCTTATCGTACGACGAATTTTCATTAGACTTTCTCTCTCTCTCTCTCTCTCTCTCTTACTTTCTTTCTTTCTTTCTTTCTCTTTCAGTTCTCTTTCATAGTTACAGACAAAGTCAACACGTCTGGGTTATCCGCAGCACGTTAATAATATAATGACAAATACAGCTCTCTCGCGTTATATGGGGTTTCACATAAATCTGATGGTGCCCTCAATGCCATTGGTGGGTACGTCATTGTGAATAGATTCGAGTAGCGCAACCGTGATCGTGCCCAATAGTGATAGTGATGGCGGTAGTGATGCCGATGGTAATGGTAGTGGTAGTTGGTGGGTGCCATTCAACCAACGAATCCATTCACTGTGCAAGAATTTTCCCAATAAAAGGTACACGCATAAGGAACCGATCTCTCTCTCTCTCTCTCTCTCTCTCTCTTTCTATTTATCTCTCTCCCTCTCTCTCCTTTTCTTTCTTTCTATCTTACTCTCTCTCTCTCTCTCTCTCTTTCTATTTATCTCTCTCCCTCTCTCTCCTTTTCTTTCTTTCTATCTTAACTCTCTCTCTCTCTCTCTCTCTCTCTCTCTCTCTCTTTCTGTCTGTCTCACTCTTTCTTTCGTTCACCGGCACGTTCGCTAAAATTTCATCTCCCTTTTCGTCTATCTCTTTCCACCTTCCAGTTTTATTTTCTAGCAACGTTTTCATTCTTAGAAAAGAAAGAGAAGAGAAAGGTCGAATGGCTCTCGAATCTCTTTCTCGTGCACGTCAAAGAAATCTCTCATTCGATTTTCGCGTTAATATCTGGATAGAGGGAGAAAGAGCGAGAGAGATAGATGGATGGATAGATAGATGGATAGAGAGAGAGAGAGAGAGAGAGAGAGAGAGAGAGAGTCTGACGATAAGAGATTAAATAAAAGAAAGAAAAAAGAAAAGAAGAAGAAGAAGCAGAGGAAGAGGAAGAAGAAGAGGAAGAAGAAGAAAAAGGAGAGAAAGGTGAGATAGATGAAGAAGAAAATGAAATATTAAATGGTACGTTCGAGATGTAAAATGATAATGAATAATTATTTCGTGTTAAACGAATCGGGATGATTAAATTGACGAGGATGATTTTAATCACATTACCTTTGACTCTTCTTCTCTCTTTTCCTTTCGTTTCTATCTTTCCTTTCTCTCTTGTTCTTTTCTTTTTTTTTTTTTTTTTTTTTCATTAAAACCCTCCCGAATATGTATCATCAGCACGAAGGAGTCGATATTTCATAGATATTCGATACTTCATCATGTTTCGGATATTCGATAATGTATTTTACGAGAGGTAAGATTTATGGAAAGCTGGTACACTGCAGGAGAGTATACTTCATTGGCTATTTCGGATACTCGGATATCCGACTAGTTAGAATCTTGTTAGTAAGGTTTATCCTTAGTAAGGTTTATTTTGAAGATCTTACCAATGAGATTCTCGTTATTTAAGAAATATATGTATACATACATACACACACACACATATACTTATATATACATACAAATATATACATATATATTTAATTTATGCTCCAACCATTTTGAAAATTTCGATGGTTCACTTTAGATAAAATTAAGGTTGACTTTGATTACGGTCGTATACCGATGAAATTTTTTTTCATCGAAGTCGTTAAGTTTTAATAACAATCATTTTAATTCCCATTTATTGTTTCATTGGAATGGATCAATTTTATATATATAAATATATGTATATATAGTATATAGTATATATATATATATATATATATATATATATATATATATATATACATATATCGCTTCTGTTTAATTATACATTTAATTACCCAATATATTTATTAATTACATTTCATTGGGACAAAGTTCGTTAATTAATTCTCGTCTATCGGTCATAAATACGTAAATCATCTATCACGATTCCTTAATCATTTTATTTTATCTTTTTTTTCTTTTTCGATATAGACATATCTAAATGAAACTCTTTAAATACACTTTGTAATTTTATTTCTTCTTTAACTAACGAACCGTATATATACATATATATATACATACATATATATGTAAATATATATATGTGTGCATATAACCATATGTATATGTATGAATATGCATATATTTTTTGTATCATTTGCTCTTACGAAACAATAGAGAATACATAAAATAGTAAGATTTAACAAGCAGATGGAAAATTTCATTAAGTTTGAAATATTCCTTCTATCAAGGTATATATGTGTGTGTGTGTGTACGTGTGTGCGTTACGTTAATTAGTGGTTAGAGAAAGAGAGAGAGAGAGAGAGAGAGAGAGAGAGAGAGAGAGAGAGAGAGAGAGAGAGAGAGAGAGAGAGAGAGAGAGAGAAAGAATTTAACGAGTCAACATTTTACATCGATAAATATATAATATAACGAAGCGAATATTCTCGTCTGTTATAAGATATCCGTTTACAAATACGTCTAACCATGCTGTTAACTTCCGTTATAGAGTTCTTCGTATTCAGGTCATTGGTGACTTCTGCTTTGCTACGACCCAACAATCGTTAACGTAGTGGCGAAACGATAAGCTTCGTTTGTGCAACTCCGTCGACTCGAATTTCAACTAGGAAGATTTCTCACTCTCTCTGTCTCTCTCCTTATCTCTCTCTCTCTCTCTCTTTCCTTATCTCTCTCTCTCTCTCTCTCTCTCTCTTTGTCTGTCTGTCTCTCCCCTTCTCTCCTCCTTTCTTTGCAAAGATTTACACATAATTTTGCACAATGAAATGTCTCATTCCATATCTCAATCGTTCGTCTGTCTCTGTCAAATAATTTTCTAATCTCGATAGAAATATCATTGATGAAAAATTTTGATAATGATTATACGTATTTCTTCAATGTCTTTTATATGATAATATAGATAGATATCCTTATTAATGTTATTATGATCATATTTGCTATTATTATTATTATTATTATTATTATTATTATTATTATTATATTTATTATTATTATTATAATTATTATTGTCATGATATGAAATGTTATAGACAATTTTAAAATAAATTTCATGTCGATTATTTCGTTCGTATAATGTAAATTTTATTCACGATGTAAAGAGATAATAACGTCGCGATAGTGAATTTTGATAATGATTATATACTTTTTAACGTGTTTTTTTTTTTTTTTTATGCCAATAAATAACGTTATCAT
>OU426852.1:7408041-7410541 GCA_911387685.1 Dolichovespula media | reverse complement strand
TAATACTTTTGTTCTCCCTTCATTTTCCTCCTTCCACCCTATCTCTTTATTTTTCTCCGGCACATCAAATTTGCCTCTTGTTTTCGTTTTTTTTTTTCCTTCTTTTTTCTCTTTTTTTCTTCGCGTTGTACGGTCGAGCAAAATTTTTCCCAGTTAATATCGCGTCGTCCATAGTACTCAATAGCCCTTTTATCATAGTTTGCGTCTGATTCGCGATACTTATAAAATCAGAAATTCGTTCAAACGTCCCAAATCGATCTCTATTAAGACCATTTCTTTCTGCGCGTCGTTTTTTTTTTTCTTTTGCACCGTACGCAACTGTCGTGTAAAAAGAGACACTGACCCCATACACACACACACACACACACACATATATTTTATTTATAAAATATTTATATATATATACATATATATATATATATATATATATATCATATACGTACATTAATTACGTAATACCTATTAATTACAATACAGAATATTATGAAAAAGTATTATAATGGGGTTTGATAAATAAACGATAAAAGCCCAGAGATGTTCGTAGGTATACACGTTATTCTACCTCTGCTTTATTCTTTCATTTTTCCTTTTCATTATTTATTTTTTTCCTTTTTTCCTTTAGTATAAAAGCTCACGCCGCTCCAAAGGAATATCATTTGAGAAGGGGTAGTAGTGGTAAAGTGCATACTATAACTACCACGACATTCTTGTTAGGTCCTCCAACGTTAAGAAACTTCCTTGCGGCTGGCCGGCCGAGGGGAGCCTTTCGAACCCCGGTGTGAAACTTCCGTGAAACTTTGAATTTGCAATTTACTTCGTGATAAAGAAAAAGGGAGAGATAAGGTAAGGTTAAAGAAAGAGGGACAGAGAGAGAGAAAGAGGGAGAGAGAGAGAGAGAGAGAGAGAGATAGAGATAGGGAGAGACTTTATATCCGACATCCTTTCCCCCACCTCCTCCTTTTCCTCCTTAAACCCTCTTTCCCATCGTCCTCCTCCCTATGCCTCTCTCACTCCATTCCGGCTGTGCTTCGTCTCGTAGAAAACGAATTCGAAGTTTGTGAGAGAGAAAGATTTGTCGAGTAAACAAAATTACTAACTCTCTCTCTCTCTCTCTCTCTCTCTCTCTCTCTTTCTCTCTCTCTCTTTCTATCACTCTCTATCTCTATCTTTCTCTCTCTCTCTCTTTCTATCACTCTATCCTTTTCTCTCTAGTTTTACGGTGCAACGATTTTTAACACCTTCAGGAACGATCTCGGACTCCATTTTTACAGATTCGCTTATCGTCCCACTTGTGGTACTACACTTTTTCGTTCTATACTTAATCGTCCTACTTCTTTCGAAAATTTTTCCTCGCGATCTCGTAAGGTCGGATTTGCGACTTTCAAAAGAGTCCCATGATAAAATCCCACGGGGAAAAGAAGGTTCGAAGATATTACTGTTATTATGCTTATAAATGATTATTAACCGTTAATTGGTATCGGTAATCTTTCATTTGAGAAAAAAGTTATCTTCGACGAGTAATAATAACGGAAAGAGGGACAGAGAGAGAGAGAGAGAGAGAGAGAGAGAGAGAGAGAGAGAGAGAAAAAAGAGAGAGAGAAAGTTCTAATTACAATGGTCAATTAATAAAGTATAATATAATGATATAAATAATTATAATAATAATAATAATAATAATAATAATAATAATAATAATAATAATAATAATGATAATAATAATAATAATAAATAATAATAATAATAATAATAATAATAATAATAATAATAGTAGTATTAGTAGAAATAGTGATAATAATAATAATACTAATAATAAATAATAATAATAATAATAATAATAATAATAATAATAGTAGTAGTAGTAGTAGTAGAAATAGTGATAATAATAATAATACTAATAATAAATAATAATAATAATAATAATAAATAATAAATAATAATAATAATAATAATAATAATAATAATAAAAACGATAAGAAGGGATAAAAAGAAGGAAAAAAAAGATAAAGAGAGAAAGAAAAAAGAAAAAAGAAAAAGTAAAGGGGAGAAGGAAAAGTTAAGGTCGTAAATAATTAGTCGATACTCGGAAAACATTCTTATAAAATCATATTCATTCGAAACTCTTATCAACGATCGTTAGACGTTGTTATCACGGATTGTTACGAAGCTTATTTCTTTTACTCGATTCGTTTAAAAATAAAAAAAAAAAAAAAAAAGAATAAAAAAAAGGAAGGGAAAGCACACGATTCTCGAAAGCCCGGAGATTGAAGGTAAAAAGAAAAGTGACTGGAGGGAGGTTCGGGGATGGGGTTCGGGGGTTTTCGGGGAGGGGGGGGGGTTGGGGACGGCGGTGATGACGAGGAGGAGGTGTCGGGACGGGAGATGGCGTGGTCGATAAGGAGGAGAAGGAGAAAGACAACAAGAAAGAAAAAAGAAAAGAAAGAGAAGGAAACACAGAGCGAAGGGAATTTGTACGATTGGAAAAGCGTCGTTTACTTTTCTC
>OU426852.1:7393041-7403041 GCA_911387685.1 Dolichovespula media | reverse complement strand
TATCTAAATCGTCTGACGTGCAACTTCGTGGGACTCTATGCGACTCGTAGTAATTGGCAGTGAACACCGTCGAGTTTCAACGTTACGTAAATTTCCGCGGGAATAATCGTCGAAGAGAGGCGGATATTATAGAGACGGTACTTCCTCTATCTCAAAGAGAGAGATAGATAGATAGATAGAAAGAGAGAGAGAGAGAGAGAGAGAGAGAGAGTCAGTTGAAAGTGTTTCGACTTCTAAAAACTTTTCTCATTAAATGCATCCTTCAGTTACGTACATAGACCCAAGAACGCGTCGGCCATATCATAGTTTGCGATTAAAGGTCTGAAGTTATGGTGCACCGTGACCAAATAATCACGTCGATTAAAATTCTCATTTTCAAATGTGTCCTAGTCGCATTCATTCTCTCACGTATTTTTTTTTTTATTGGGACGACCTCTCATTTATTATATCATAACGACGTCCGATACGTTCTATTCTAACGGTAATATTTTGTTGGAAGAAATAACTCGATTATTTATTTACGACAGCGAATAATTGATGGAATTAAATTTTAACTCTTTCGGTATAATCGATCTTGCGATCCTTTTCTTCCATTAAAGATAAAAAAGGTTACTTTAATACTATTCATTAAAAAAAAAAAAAAAAAAAAAAAAAAAAAAAAAAAAAAAAAAAAAAAAAAATTAGTCTGAATAAAAAAAAAGAAAGAAAAACAGGTAATCAACTTCGCTCAATCATTTATCACGATATAAAAAGCATACATTGTAATGGAAATAAAAACCTGAAATAAACTTACGAGGGTACGCGTCGTCCATGGCAGGAATTAGATTTAATTCTTTCGACCTTAATTCGATTCGAGAATGATCGAATTGTAATTGTAAAAGAAGAATAGAGAAAAGGAAAAGAGATGTTGAAAATGTTATAAAAGGAATAAAAAAAAAAAAAAAGGAGACGCGCACATGAGTAGACACTGCCATTTATTCGTTCAGCATTTTTTAAAAATTTGATTTGAGTGTTTTAAATAAACTGTCAATATTTGTTATAAAATACTAGTTTACGTAATGCAAGACGTTTATTTATACTGATTCAAATTTTCATATATATATATATATATATATATATATATATATATAAATAAATTTATGATCATTTATAATAAAAAATATTTAGCATTAACTAATAAAAATATTGACCATATAAATATGATTAAATATTTGTATGTATATACTTATATAGATATGTGGGATAGTTTACGAGGAAGATATCGAGCCTCCATTAAAACCAACTCTACGACTAAATTGTCCCATGTATGCAAAATGTTAGGACGATGGGATGGAAATTTAGTCGAGGACGACGAGCCACCGAGAAACCTCTTTTAATAAATTCACGAACCTTCGTTAACCGTCGGTGCATCGATGCCAAGATACGATGCACTTCGAGCCTGAGGTGATAAATATAAAACCGCAACGAATCGTCGTCACCTCCCCTCTCCCCAACACCACCACCCTTGATGAGATACTTTCGAAAAAAGGGATGATATCGCTTAGGCGATTATAAAATAACGACACCCCTTATCCGCGTTAGATTAGAAAATTTCGTTCTGGAAATTTTGCTTATAAACGAGTCCATCGAATTTATAATAAAAAATAAAAATAAAAAAAATAAATAAATAAAAAAAGAAGAGTGAAAATATTTACATGGTAATAGCTTTTCCGAGAAGATGATCATCTTATTTTTTTGCATTAACATATTGATGACGGCACCTTTATGATTTTATTTTTACGAAATTTTATAATATATTATATATTACTTAAAAAAAATTTTTTTTTAAATTCTCGTTTTTGTTTTTATATGCATTGAAAGCATATACATATATATATATATATATATATATATATATATATATATATATATATATATATTACATTATATTATAATATTAGATTTATAAATTATATATTGTACATACATACAAGCGCACACACACATACAAAATTTATATAATCACGTTATAATATGAAGTCACGTTATAATGAAATGACAACCAAGAAAATTGCGTTCTCGGACACATAAAAGTATCTCATCGAAGTTAATGATACATAGAGGATAACGAGAAGGAAATATAATAGTACGTTTGGCTCGTTTTCAATTTTCTGCAATACTCATGACTTATGCATGTATATCATTCCAACTTTAAGATAAATATCGAATACGTAGTAACATACTCTTAACATCGGTACAATCTTTACACGTTTATTTATATTCTGTCTTTTATTTAATCCGATTTTATCTAGATTTTGAAATATAATGTTTCCTAGATGTATACACGAACGTTAGAAAATATTATATTGAGTTGAATTGAATTGATTCCATTCATTCCAAGTATCTACACCTACGACGTGTCTTTGAGTAAAAAGAGAAACGAATCTTTTCTCTCTCTCTCTCTCTCTCTCTTTCTCTGTCTGACTCTCTTTTTCTTTCTCCTTCAAGAAAGCTCTCGACTTTCTCGACGAAAAAAAAAAAAAAACATTCGAAGAAACGAACGTATTTCAGGAAAGATCGACTTTCTCAGAAAAATAATCTCGATATTTTCTTTCTACGATTTCGTCCGATAAAATTGTTCAGAAATATTAGAGAAAGAAAATCATAATAAGAATAATAATAACAACAACAATAATAATAATAATAATAATAATAATAATGATGATGATGATAATAATAATAATAATAATAATAATAATAATAATGATAATAATAATAATAATAATAATAATAATGATAATGATAATAATAATAATAATAATAATAATGATGATAATAATAATAATAAAAATAATAATATACGTATGTACTTACATGTATATATAGGTAAACATATATCATTTTTAAAAGTTTATTTAAATATATATTATTATTTATATATATTATATATATTATTATTTTTACAAAAGCGAGTGATTTTTTCGAGAAACACAAAAGTGGGTCCAATATTGTTCCCATGGGGGTTGTAGGTCATCATAATTAACATAAGCAGCATTTGTGATTATATTAATCATAAATGAAAAAATTATATTAATCATAAATGCTGCGCCCCCGTTCGCGTTAAACCCCCCTTGCCCCCCGCTAAAGGGTGACGAGAAGCCCACTTAATAATCCTAAATGTCAACTAAGATCAAGCGGCATATAATTTTTAATTAATCACATTCTCATTACGATTCTCCGTCCCTCTTCGACAATTCTCTTTGACTATTACTTTTTTCTGTTTCTTTTCTTTCTTTCTTTTTTTCTTTTTTTTAATCTCTTTAATGTTACGTCAGCAGCTCTCGAAAACACGCCCTTCGATGTTATATACAGGTCGAAAACAACTTTTATTTTATTAAACGTTCGAAATATTTATCGTCGAACTCCCATGCAATAATAAAATCTTTCCCTTGGTTATACGTAGGACATATTGCAGTACATATATATATATATATATATATATATATATATATATATATATATATATACATACATAAAGAGAGAGCGAGAGAGAGAGAGAGAGGTCGTAGAAACTGTAATAAAATTTCATTAACGGAATATAGCTCGATTAATCCGTACGACGCGTCAGATCATTTTCGACGCCCCGATGTAAATTAAAATTTCGAGAAAGGAACGGAGGAAAAAGAGCAAAAAAATAAAAAGAGAAAATAACGAAAAAAAAAGAAAAAAGAAACGAAAAAACGCACTGCAAATTTTTGACAAACGCGCGAATTTCGAACGTACCGAGTGTTAGAAGGAAAAATGAAACGGAGCTTAACGATTGTTTCGTCGTTGATAAGTATTAAAATCAATTTTTAACGCTGTTCGTCCTATCATTATCTTTCATCTTTCGTCTCCTCTCTCTCTCTCTCTCTCTCTCTCTCTCTCTCTCTCTTTTCTTCTCAGTCTAGTGAGATCGTGAGATCTTTAATATCGCGACTATAGAGCGAGATAGATAAAGCACGTAATGCAACGAGCTGCAAGACGAATATCGCCTCAAATAATCGCGAATAGTATTCTAACGGATAATTTATTTCTTCCTTCTCTTTTTTTCTTTTTTCATTCTTTCGATTTCCTTACTCTCTCTCTCTCTCTCTCTCTCTCTTTTTTTTTTTACCCTGTAACCACCCAAACACCCTTCTCCCTCTTTCTCTGAGACTTCCTCGACGATCATTCTTTAATAATGTTCGATAAAATTCTTCGGGATATATGGGAAAAAGATCAACAAGGATAATTCGATTTAATGTGTCAGAGAGAAAGAGAGAGAGAGAGAGAGAGAGAGAGAGAGAGAGAGAGAGAGAGAGGATTCCGTTTCCAAAGTGTACGCTAAGTTCAATGTCATTATCGTTCGGTCCGTTATTCGACACGAAATCGAATCAGTGATTTCGGAAACCAAGGGAACTATCATGCTATACCTAATCCAACGAATTGGAAGCAAAAGCGAATTGGATGGCGGCAAGTTCATAGAGAGATAGACTGAAAGAGAGAGAGAGAGAGAGAGAGAGAGAGAGGCGAAAGTTTTGGAGAAATCAAAGTTTCCCTCGCGTTTCCAGCTTTTCGAACTTTTCAATGACGTCACGAACCAACTTTAAAAGTTTACTGGTCGATTACTATAAAAAGAAAGAAGAAAAAGAGAGAAAAAGAAAAAAGAAAAAATAAATAAAAAATATTGAAGATATATATATATATATATATATATATATATATATATATATATATATATAGAGAGAGAGAGAGAGAGAGAGAGAGAGAGAAATGGTTTAAATTGGTATTAGTATGTTTTCTCTTTTTTTTTTCTGATGTCTTTTTTTTGATCTGTTCTTTTTTTCCCCCCCATTTCGAGAAAGATTTCACGATAAATCCGCGAACGTATAAATGATTTTTTTTATATAGAGAAAATTTCTCAATATAAAAGTTTCAATTGCCTCTTCATTATTTATTATTATTTTATCTCTTCAAAATGTGATCAATTTGAAATAATTGTAAGTGAATAATACTTGCTTGTTAGATTTGTATAAATTTTTGTTAAGGGTCATGTAACTTTGAACTCGCACGCTTTTGAACTTATACGAACGCGCACGTACGCTCATATATATATATATATATATATATATATATATATATATATATATATATATTACAATATTCGTTTTATTTAATTGTTTATCATTTAAAGCAATATTAACTATTACATCTCTTTAATATAATTAATAATAATAATAATTATTATTATATATTATTATATATATAATAATAATAATAATAATAATTAATTATTATATATATATATATATAATGTATATTTAATATACATGTAAAACAATAAATAACATTGTCATTAAATACGAAACTCAATCGCAGGGATGTTCAATGAAGTTACGGTTATAAAAAGGATTGAATTACATTTAACCCATTAATTTAACGTTTTACGAATCTCAGGTGATATACGAACTATGAAAAAGGGAGAACGAAAGAAAGATGAAGATAAAAAAAAATGAAAGGAAAGGAATAATAAAAGAGAAAACATTTTCGTTTAATGGCAAGAGAGAAATCATTATACCACCGATCGTATATCCGTGTTTCATGTCCATGTTTCACATGCTCGCGCATGTTCGTTATTTTTTTTTGCCTTCTTCGCGAATTAGATGAAACGAATTAGACGTTTAAATACGCATAACGCGTTGATAGTGGTAAACGCTTCTTTCCCCCCCCCCTCTCTCTCTCTCCCTTCTTTCTTCGTTCGTTTCGTTTCACCTGTTTCGTTTTGTCCCTTTTTTTTAAAACCTACTTTTTCTTCTATTTTTTTTTTTTTTTAAAAGAAAGTACGACCATATTTCCGCTTCGCACCCATCGTAACGATGTCCCTCTTTTTACAAATAAATATTATTAAATGAATCTTAAAGTTCCTCGGAGGCGACGATCGCGAGATGATGCAATCCCGACGTAATTTCTCGTAATCCTACCACGAGGAGTCGGAACGAAGGGGTGAGAGAGAGAGAGAGAGAGAGAGAGAGAAAATCTGAGCTTTTCGCGAAAGAAACTGAGAATGAAAGAGTCAGAGAGCGAGAGAGCGAGAGAGCGAGAGAGCGAGAGAGAGAGAGAGAGAGAGAGAGAGAAGAGAGAAGAGAGAAGGGTAGAAAATTCCAGAAACTCGTTAAACTACACCGACGCCAATTTACGGCAATTAAAAGGCACGGAAGGTAACGCCGGCGTTATGAGGAAAGAATTCTCTCTAGTCATAACGACAACATTCATTACAGTCTCGTTTTCGAGTGCTTTCTTCTCATTCTACCTCGGACTTACCAATGGGAAGACGAGCCACTTAGAATTAAAATTTCAAATTTTTTAAGTTTAGGATTAAAATTAAAATTTGAGGGAAAAATAGAACAGAACGAAAAAGAGATGTGCGTTAATATACGTCCATTTGTCTGTCCTTCTGTCCGTTTCGTTTATGTTTATGCATATGAGCCAGTTCAGAAGCCAAATCGATTAATTTTATTTGTTGAGTTTTTTTTTCTTTTTTCTTTTTTTTTTCTCGTGTTTTCAATTTAAGCGTCAAACCAATCGACTCGATCGCGTTCTCACCTTTTCATATTCGAAATAAATTTCCCTAATCTCCGTTATATTTGAACGACAGGCTCGAACGATAGAACTTTTCTTTCTCTTTTTCTCTTTTTTTTTTTTTTTTTTTTTTTTTTTGGAATTTTCTCCTTTTTAGCCGTCGAACAATAAAACGATTTATTTCAAGTGACAACGATTGTCACCGAGATCATTCTATCTTATTCGCTTTATATTTTATGTCATTGGATGTATGCTCTAATTCTCGTATCAATACATTCTACGATTTTTAATTTTGAGATTCATATATCAATGGGAGTTTTGTAATGCAATTTGTATGATTTCAATAGCATTTCCCCCATTTTTTTCTTTTTTTTTTTCGTTTACATGGAGTTAATCGATTGGGCAAGTTACCGTCTGTATACATACATACATACTTATATATATATATATATATATATATATATATATATATATATAGTTTTTTATTTATAGGTTCTCTAACGAGTCTCCATTTCGTCGTATAATTTTTTTTCCTTTTACACATAATTCTATTTCTTACTTTTCTTTTCCTTCTTTTTTTACTTTTTCTTTCTTTATTCCCTCATATAAACCCGCAATATTTTGTATCTCTTCTTCGATCGTTCGTTACATCTCGATCACGATACGGAAGATCTCGAAAGATCCTGAATGTCGTCGTTCACGATTTTTGAAGTCGTTCATTCGAATAAGGAAAATATCGTTTTCTCCGATAACGACATAGAATTTCTTTTATCTTTTTTTTATTTTCTACCTGTGTTGGTGCGCGCGTTAACACGAATGATGTTCACATTTCGTACGGAGAAACGTGTAAAAACGTAAACTTTTATAAATTAGAATATCAAACGAAGTTTTCAAATAATTGCAATTAAAATTTTACTTTTGCATTCACATTTATAATAATAATTATAATAATCGTAATTATAATAATAATAATAATAATAATAATAATAATATTAATAATATTAAAAATTTAGAACATACGAACATACGTCGATTTTGAAGATATTTTCTAAATTCAAAGTTCAAACGAGGTTTCGAAGAAAGTGTAAATTCTATCTGTACTTATTTGTTCATTAAAACTTTTCTTTCCTTTTCTTTTAATAAAGATAATAATAAAGGGTAATTAATTTTTATAAAAAAATAATCGAGAATAATCGATAACGACAACATTCGTCGTTACAGTCTGGTCGAAATTAATCTCGGTTTTGAAATAATTAATGATTACAATATTATCCGTTTATTCTTAATAATGGCTATAACGATAACATTTACTTTTTTTTTTTTTTTTAATATTTTCGATATAAACGATCAGCGATTGAAAATATATGTAATAGTTCTTTTAAATAAAAACACGAACTCACGTATATATTTGCATGTATCATTTAATTATTTATATAAAATATATTTGCATATATCCATCGTATTTGATGTATCGATGACGAATGAAATGATGACATATGGAATGGAATATAATAATCTCTATTCTCGAATACTAAAACCATAGGGTATAATACGGGAACAAACGTATCGTTATTAATCCACCTATCTAAACGAAGAAATTTGAATGAGATAGACAGATAAAGAGAGAGAGAGAGAGAGAGAGAGAGAGAGAGATAAAATGTATTTGTTGTTCCTAAAATACATTATACAAGTATAAACACATACATAAACACACGCTTACATATATATATATATTTTCCTTCACATAGCCATGTATATATGCATATATATTTTATATATATATATATATTTTCCTTCACATAGCCATGTATATATAGATATATATTTTATATATATATATATATTTCCTAATCCGTGCCTTTATCGTTTCCCATTCGCCACGTGCACGATATTTAATGTAAACTCACGATCTTGGTGGAGAAATTTTCATCGTACCGACACAATCTCTTTATCCTCGAAATCGCCTTGATCCTCTATCCGACGAAATTCTCTGTCACAAATCGAGTTTCGCGTATCCATTTGGAATATTAACACGTATTAAAGACGATATTAGCGATCGTCCCCATTTCACGATTTTCACGAAATACGTACATGTATGTACATATGCAGGTCTACGCGTAAATACGGGGTATCCAATGAAAAATGTTTACACAGTTCGAATGATTATAACTGTAGTTTTTATTTAGCACGTGATAATCCTGAAACGAAAGAAAAATCAGAAATTTATGATAACGTTGAACAGTCCATTGAGTTTCTTGGGACACCCTGTATGTAAATGTATGCGTGAACGTTGCAATAAAAAAAAAAAAAAAAAAAAAAAAAAAAAAATTAAAAGAGAAAAACAAACGTACAAATAACTTTCTATAATAATACTTGTTAACCTTTTAATTTGTCGGAGAAAAAAAGATCAATAATGTTATTTGTCGACGATCGTGCGGACTTACGTAAGCGTGTAATTTCTTTCGATATAAAAATAATATTAGGATTGCGTTAGGACAGCTTGTTGCATAGCAAGTTATTTCGATGAAATTTTTTTCTTATTCGCGGATTTAAATAGGCGAATTAGGAAAGTAAGCGTATAATGTATCTCTTTTCTATTTTGTTCTTTGTAAAGATCTTTGTAAAGTGTCAACTCGTACTCGTATGATTAACGGGTCGCTTTGTTGATAATAATTTTATAAAACGGAAGAAAGGATAATATATTTCATTTTCTTTCGGTTGTGATTTTTTCTTTTTTGTTCTTTTTTTTTTTACTTTTTTCACTTTTCTTCTCCTTCTTCTCTTTGTTTTTTTCTTTTTTTTTTTTTAACTGATTGAAATTCGATTTTTTCGTGCAAATGAAAGAAAAAGAATTATGGATTTATAAGTTCGCATTTAAACGGCAGGTTATATAATTTTTCATTACGAATGTATTCGCCAAGCAATTTTATTGAAATATTATTAATATTAAGATTCAATATAGTTCTATGTGGAGTATAAAAATATCACGCATAACATTTTGGGATTACATTGAATTTATTTATTTATTTATTTTTTTTTTTTTTTAATGAATAAATTATGCGTTAAAATAGTTTGAGCATCAAATTGTCGTTCATTTTATCGTTGTATTTTATATTACGATAAAAATTCGCTAGACCGATCTGCTAATAATAATTTTATTAAAAACTGAACAAGAAAATATATTTCATTTTATTTTCAACATATCTAAATCATATTGGTAGCACTTTCGTACATTGAAAGATAAATAATTTGAATCATCGTTAAATATTTAATTTCTTTTTATTTTTTTTTCTCGAATGCGTTCGTTATTCATAAAAATGAAAAGAAAAAATGAAGAATCAAATATTCGTTAATTTCATCGTATTTTATAATCCGAAAATATTCAGTGAACCGATCTTCGAATAATAATTTTATTAAAAAA
>OU426852.1:7385541-7390541 GCA_911387685.1 Dolichovespula media | reverse complement strand
CTTTTCTCGCAAAAAAAGAAACGTCGGAAAATCTCCCGAAGGGCACGAAATGCTCGATGCATTTTCTCTCCTTTATATTGCAAAAGAAGAATCGAGAAGGACGAAAAGAGGAAAGGAAAAGAGAAACAAGAAAGAAAAAAGAGAAAGAACAAAAAGAAATAAAGAAAGGGGGGAGAGAGGAAGATAGGGAGAGGAAAGAATGAGGAAGGAAGGAAGGAAGGGACTAAAAGGAGAGAAAGATAAAAAAGGAAGGAGAACAAAATAAGTAGGATAGGTGAAAGGGAAGGGAATAAATAAAAGAGTCGAGTCGGTTATAAAAAAAAAAAAAAAAAAAAAAAAAATGGGGTATACTAAAAATGGAAACGGCCGTTTGATCTCTGGGAAAAAAAAAAATTTCAACGTAGCGAACGACGTACCGAATCACCCCCGCCCCACCCCACCCCATCCCTCTGACATCGTTCATCTTCTCCAAGAGAGAGAGAGAGAGAGAGAGAGAGAGAATCGCGAAATGGAAAACGTAACGTAGCGTTTTTTCCTTTCTTCTTTTATTTATTTATTTATTTTCTTTTTTTTTAGTTAGAATCACCCAGTCCCCCTCTTGAGCCGCCCTCGCACCCCTCCTATCACCCGACGAGAAACGGACAACGACGACGATTTTGATGCGACAGATGGAGGGGCAGGGGTATAGGGCGGGGGGGGGGAAGGGGAGGGCCCTTTGGAGTCGTCTGTAAAAACGCATTGTTTCAAAAGCTCGACTTTTCCTTCCTTTTTTCCGTTTTTCTTTTTTTCTTTTTTTAATTTCAATTTTTTCTCTCTTTTTCTTTTCCTTTTATTTATTTTTTTTTCTTTTTTCCTCGACTCTTTGCCATTTCGCTGTCGCTTCGTACTAGAGAGAGAGAGAGAGAGGGAGAGAGAGAGAGAGAGAGAGAGAGAGAGAGAGAGAGAGAGAGAGGGAGAGAGAGAGAGAGAGAGAGAGAGAGAGACAGACAGAAACATTTTATACGTCACAGTAGTCTTGCGAAAGTACATACACGTATATACATGAATACGTACATCATACATACGTAAATACATACACATACGTATATGAATGCATACATACGTATACCTATAGAATTCTTTTTACTTAAATCGGAAAAGCTTTATATTCGACGAGAAATGTTGTCCGTTACGATTCGATCATCTAATCTCCTCGTTCCTCCAACATCCGGTCTATTTCTTCTTCAATATCCTCTCAAATAGGTAGGAATGAAAATTGAAAACGTTTGTAAATTGAAACAATTTCTTTGGGTAATACCTATCTTAAAGGACAATTCCCTTTTTAAAAAAAAGAAAAAAAAAAAAATGAAAAACCCACTCCTACATCGCGTTTTTCTTTACTCGTCAGAAGACTGAGATAAATCCTAAACAACGATATTATTCGATCAATGATAGAATACAATTAATATATATATATATATATATATATATATGTATATGTATATATGTATATGTGAATATATGTATATGTTTGTATTAATTCGAGCCTATCGACGAATGAGAATAATTACACCAAATTAAAGCAAACAAAGGAATAAAAGAGAAAAAATATTGAAACGAAACATGCATACAATTCCTAATAACAATTACGTATAACGATATTACCGTCGGAATATTATTTGATTACTATCAATACATTAAGCGTGATTGCACGTTGTCAGATAATAAATAGTAACAAACGAAAGAAAAAGAAAATAAATAAATGAATAAATAAATGAATGAATGAACGAACGAACGAATGAATGAATGAATGAATAAACGAATAAAAGCAACGATTCCCCGCAATCAGCCAATCAAATATTATATAGTTTTTTTTTGTTTTTTTTAATCGACGAGAGATCGAATTATCTATTTGATGATTAAAAAAAGGATGATACTGATTGACGGGCTCGACGTTTCGCGAAGAGAACGCGAAAAAGAGTTGAAGAGTGATGAAGATAGAAATGCGTACGCGCCTAAGAGAAAGTGAGAGAGAATGACAGGAACGGGGAGATAGATAGATAGATAGATAGAGAGAGAGAGAGAGAGAGAGAGAGAGAAGATCGATGGTGGGCGGGATAGTGGTAAAGTGTTTTACCTTTCGCTCGACTATACGTCGACTCACGGAGACTTAGAAGGCACTTTAGCACACCGTTCACTCCCCCTATCTGAAGTTCACCCGCCCCCAGGCACACATACGCGCGAACCGTGAACGCTCTTCTAACCCTCGGTCCATCCCCCGGTTTCCAGCAGGTAACCACTGAAGTAGTTCGCTGATGGAGAGGGTGGAAACTGCTGAACGTTGCCTTTAAGTCTTACCAAGGCCTCTCTTCTACTCTCTACTTCTATCCCGTCTTTCTCTCTCGTCTCTTCTCTTCTCTCCTTTTATTTTCTACTTTATGGCTTCTTCTATATCCTCTTCCTTTTCCTTTTTTTTTTTATTCTCTCTCTGTGTGTGTGTGCGTATTTTTTTTCGTTTTCGTTTTATTTCGCCTCGTTTCGTTTCTTTACTCTTTCACTTTTGTTGGCACCGAAAACGTTGGTTTTTGCAAAACGTAATAACGCACGAGACAGAGTCAAAGTGTCGAGGTTTAAGTATCAACGTTTCCATCCCTCGACGAGTAGGAACAACTATCGCCTTAGCAACCCCCCATCCTCCTCCAACCCCTTTCACCCAATCAACCCCACAGGCCATGCCTACGTCCGAATCAATCTAATCATCCACCTACCTAAATACCTTCCTAAATCAATCGCCCTTCGAGATCCCCTCTAGTGCATTCCGGACCCATCGTTTTTCCTCGTCAATGCCCTTACAAACAACCTGCCTTCTTCCCCCGCGCCCCTCCCCCCCCAATCCCGTTCGTTCGGCCCTCTTTTAAAGGTTTCATTCGTACGATTTCGCCAAATCGACGACGCACGCTTCGTTGTCGTTAGCGGTATTTAAAATATTCATCAGTAGAATACCGTCTCGTGAAAAGATCGGCCGGATACGGGATTGGTGCTTTTATTCCTTTTAGATTTTTCTTGTTTTTTTATTTTCTTTTCTTTCCTCTTCTCTTTTCTGTTCTTTTCCGGACAATGGAGATAACAGAAATGAACGACGGAACACGCGACAACCTCTAAAAAATAGAGGAAGACAATAAAGACAAATAAAAAAATAGAAAGAAGAGAAAGACAAAAAACAAAGAGAGAGAGAGAGAGAGAGAGAGAGAGAAGAGCGAGCATCCGCGAAGTTGGTTATTGGTATTTTTCATCTCTCGGAGATTATAGCGATTCGCAATAACAATTTTGCGTTGTGTTGCTGTACACATCTATATGTGTTAGATAAGTATTTATGTATGTATGTATGTATGTATGTACGTATCTATGTATTCTCGAATATTGAGTTGATTTTCTTTTTTTTTTTTTATTCTTTTTGTCGTGTTGTTATTGTCGTATTGTTATATATATATATATATATATATATATATATATATATATATATATATCTTCGAAAGAAAGACCACGAGAAATGTTGACGAAATTTAAAGAAGCATTTAAATGATACAACTCTCTTTTATATTTCTATTTAAACGTGGTTATCTTGAAATAAAAGTAAAAAAAAGAAAAAAAAAATTAAAATAAAAAAAAAACAAAAAGAGAAAGAAAGAAAAATAACAGAAATGAAGATACAGTTTTACGCATATATCCATCGACAAGATACACACACACACACACACACACACACACACATATATATGTATGTATGTGCATATGTATCATACGTTGTGGGTGCGTATGAAAAGTTGAAAGGAAAAAGAAAAGGGCAAAAGAAAAGATTAAAATGAGAACGAGAAAAGAACGAAGGGAAGGTGGAGGATATGAAAGAAACGAAAACGGGTCGATCTTACCGAGGTCGTCCGACGATTCTTTTTCTCAATGATTTTTTTTTGCTCCTCCTTTCTCTATTTTCTTGTTTCTTCTATCTTCCTTCCTTCCTTCCTTCCTTCCTTCCCTTTTTCTTTCTTTCTTTTTTTCTTTTTCTTTTCATCTTTCTTCCCAATTCGTTTTTCTTTTTCTATTTTTTTTTTTTTTCATGTTAGTCGCCCTAGTAGAGAGAGAGAGAGAGAGAGAGAGATAGATAGATAGATAGATAGAGAGAGAGAGAGAGAGAGAGAGAGAGAGAGAGAGAGAGAGAGAGAGAGAGAGAGATAGAGATTCGGCCCTTCTCCCTTTTCCACTTTCGAGCGTCCTTCGTAGAGAAAGAGAGAGAGAGAGAGAGAGAGAGAGAGAGAGAGAGAGAGAAAGAGAGAGAGAGAGAGAGAGCTTGGCACTAGCTAGACCGACTACATTGGTGTATCATCCCTCCTTGAACCGTCCCGCCATTGTTTGTCGAGCGGCTATTCACGTCGCGTTAATTAGTCCACGCTCCAGTTAGTGAAAATTCAATTCGAACTAGTACTCTCTCTCTCTCTCTCTCTCTCTCTCTCTCTCTCTCTCTCTTTGTCTATCTCTCTCTGTCTCTTTCTTTCATTAACGTCGTCTTTACATTTATACGTTTGATAAGTTACAAGAGAAATTCTTTTCTTATATAAACGAGATCGATCGATTGTCTACAATTATTGAAAACAAAGGGAAAATATAATAATAAGGTTTTATAATTTCTATAAAAATTATATAGGGATATATATATATATATATATATATATACATATATATATACATATATATATACCTATAAAAGATTATATATTTTTATTATATATAGACGTGGTATTGTCAATTTCTTTTTAAAATTAATTTAATAATACGTATGCCTCTGTATATGTATGTGTGTGTGTGTGTGTGTATGTGTACATTTGCACGCACGTATGGTATAATATTTTGCAATTATTTTTTATAACATCTTCTATTCACCAAAAATCCTAATAATACCTTTCACAATACACACATTTCTCGCGGACGTTGGCAGTACCAGAAAAAAGACGAGAAAAAAAAAACGG
>OU426852.1:7375541-7380541 GCA_911387685.1 Dolichovespula media | reverse complement strand
TTAATTAAATTAATTAATTCCATTAATAATTATCTCTTCCATCGATTAATAATAGGCATTAACGCTAATAACGATAAAACGAACAAACGATGATAGACAATTTCGAGAAGTTTTTGCACTGACGATCGAGCCACGATGAGAACATACGGGACACTCGTTTTACAATAAACCTCCTCTACCAGGTCCTTTTTGTTAAAACGACGAAGGGTAGTTTCGAGTCGTTGGACAAATTTCGACGAATCCGGTAACCTTTCCGCCGATTCGGCGTTTCTATTGGATAGAAGAGAATCTGAGAATAATGCAACTAAATCCGTATTATACGGTGCCATTATATGGATACATATATACACAAATGTATATATATATATATATATATATATATATATATATATATATATACACATATATATAGTGTTCAAAAATTATTAAACCAAACTAATACTACCTATTACTTAGGTCAAATAGTTATAAAAAAAAGTTCGTAGAAACTTTGGCCCGAAAATGTTTTATCGAATATATATATATATATATATATATATATATATATATATATATATATATCAAATGTACGCTTAGACGTGTTCGTTATAAAATTTTCTATTCGAAAAATTACGATAAAATCGTTGTTAAATTACAAAGATTATAATCCATGCGAAAATAAGCATAACCGTATTTATACCTCGAAAGAAAAATATATCTATTCGAGTTAATCGAATTCATCGGCATTTTATATATTTCATTATTATTATTATTATTATTTTTTTTTTATTTCTTCGTAATTTTTAAGCTCTTTTTACGAGTTCTTTGTTCTTGACGAATATACCAATACATTGTTTTCTTGTATTGTTGTTTGTGAGAAGTGTGAGGTTTCAAGCTGTGAATTCCCCCTTCTCATTCACCCCCCTCCCCTCCCGCCCCTTGAGAGAGAGAACGAGGCAACAGATTGCGGCTAATGCGCTTCAAGGTTAAATGTGGTCCCACACGAACGGGACGGTTCCATTGGAACGAACGAAAAGAGACGAAAGAAATTGAAAAAAATTTACTCGCGATAATATTACGATAACGGGAATAAAGATTTATTATAAAAATCGATTTAAATGAAATGATTTAGAGGAAAACCTTTTTTTTTATTCTTTATTACGTTATTATTGATCCTTTTGTTGGAAATCTACGAATTAATCAAATAATGAATTAATTTCTAATCCGAATAATATCAACGATTACATTGTTATTAATTGTTAATTTTCTTCTCTCTTCTATTTTTCTTTCTTAATATATTTATTTAGCAAATCAAAATTTGCATACGTTAATTGTGCATTAGGTGTTGGATCGATTGCTTAAAAAAAAATATATATATATATATATATAAATATATATATATATATATATAAAATAAAAAAAAAAAAAATGAGAAAGAAAGAAAAATAATCGATTAAGATTTATACCTTCGTAATGACGATATTAAATGAGGATCAAAAGTTACACAAGATTCATAAAAACTTAAATAAATTTAAGTATCTACCATATATTGGCCCGAGTAAATTGAAATCTCCTTGAATGTTTCCTCTCTTTCTCTCTCTCTCTCTCTCTCTCTCTTTCTCACACACATACACACGTACAGACACCGTGACATACACACACACGGTCACGTACATAGTAGTCACATACACACTGTCACACACACCGTTACGTATACACACACACAGCCATATACATACATACAGTCGCATATATATATGCACATACACATACACACACACAAACAGAAAGAGAGAGAGAGAGAGAGAGACAAACAGACATACAGTCTGTTATTTGAGTCTGTTATGTGCGACTCAAACAAATCTCGCGACTAGCTCGCATCCGGTCGCGACGAATTTCCGTTGGAATCGGATTACAAGGAAGTCGGTGGGTACAGAAAAGGGTTGGAAGTACGGTGGTGATGACGACGACGACGGGGACGGGGACGGGGGGGAGGTGGAGAAGAGGGCAAGTAGATCAAAAGGGGTTCCCTTCTTCCTGTCGACGATGAAACCGGCATTACAAAAACCTCGAGACGTTTTAATGCTCAACCGATATTCTCGACTTCGAACACGTTTTCTTTCTTCTCACTTTATCTTTTTTCTTAATCCTTTTAAACTATTTTAAAAGAAATAAATATGACTTAATTACTCGTCGGATTAACGACGTCCATAATGATACAAAGCTTTGATCGCGTTTCTCGTCGTATTCGATTTTACGTATTTCAAACGAGAACGATAGTAAGGTTAGGAGATGAAGAAAAGAAAAGGAAAGAAAAAAAAAAACAAAGAAAGAGAGAAAAAGAAGTTGAAGAAGAAAATGAAAATGGGTGAATAAATAATAATAGAAGTTTAGTTTGGAGAATTGAGTATATATTTTGCCATTTCCAATTTTGAATTTGGAAACTCGACGTTCGTTTCGTTCGAAGGAAAATCTGTTTCACCTGGATTTCCATGGATAAGAGTGAGCGAGTGAGAGAGATAGATAGATAGATAGATAGAGAGAGAGAGAGAGAGAGAGAGAGAGAGAGAGAGAGAGAGAGAGAGAGAGCTTCGCAAATCGATTTAGGACTCATTAGTTTCACCGAAAGCAACGTCGGAAGCGAACGGTCCGAAAACAAATTAGTGCCCTACGAATTGACGTGCAATTAGAGAACGAGTGAGCGAGTGATAGAGAGAGAGAGAGAGAGAGAGATAGATAGATAGATGGATAGATAGATAGATAGAGAGAGAGAGAGAGAGAGAGAGAGAGAGAGAGAGAACGAGAGAGAATTTCTAATCAACGCTATGGATTAATAATATCGCTTGTATTACGTTAACCATTTGTTTCATTGAAGTTCTGATTAACTCGTAGATAATTGTAAGAATTTTCTTTCGATAAACAAAAAACATATATATATATATATATATATATATATATTTTGTTGTTATTGTTGTTGTAAGATTTAATTGATAATTTATCGTATAATATTTAACGATGATCTTACATCTTCATGCTTCATTAAATTTCTATTATTCTCTCTAACAGGAAATGATCATTATCGCTTGATCGGCTTACGAAGATGATAGACGATAAAATAGAGATAGACGTATTATCTCTACGAGAGAAAGAGTGTGTGTGTGTGTGTGAGAGAGAGAAGAATGAGAGATAAAGAAAGGAGGATAAATCTTGGCTCGTTGTTGAGAGTTGGAAGAATTTCAGCACTTCAGTAATTTTTGATTTAACTTCCACGCGTTATAGAAAGAAAGAAAGAGAGAGAGAGAGAGAGAGAGAGAGAGAGAGAGAGAGAGAGAGAGAGAGAGAGATAGGGTGAGAGACAGAGAGAGAGAGAGAGAGATAGAGAGAGAGAATACGTCCATCATAAATCCTTTTATCTGGACAAACTAAATCATCCCTAACGATTTTCCAACGTCATAAATCGTTGAATGGCAATAGAAATTACGATCATCTCTCTCTCTCTCTCTCTGTCTCACTCTCCCTCTTTTTTTCCCCACATACATATACTCAATCTTTCTCTCTTTGTTTTTCTCATGTCAAAGGCTATAGCCATTAATTTCGAACCTGTTCGCAAACGTTTTCGACTCTGGAACGATCCCCAAATACCCAAGGGATCTCTCTAGCCATCATTCTCTGTTTCTATCTCTATTATCCCTGTATTCTATTTCTATCCATCTCTCTCCCTCTTCCTCGCTCTCTCTCTCTCTCTCTCTCTCTCTCTCTCTCTATCTCTATCTCTATCTCTATCTCTCTATCTCTCTCTGTCTTTTTGTCGGTATCCCCCTTTTCGGTAGCCTCTCGCGAATTTCAGCGATTCGCTTGACACCATCGTTGCAAGTGGCATTAATTAAAGCGTTTAGCGTAGCCTTGTTATCCGAACGAATCGTTAGAAACTTTTGCTCGTTTTACGCTCGTTGCCTTTCACGTTTTATCTATTATCGTCAAACGATCGAAACGTGATATATCCAAGTTTCCTTTCCTTTTTTCCTTTTGCTTCACGTTCGTTTTCGTTTTATTCCTTTTCATTACTATTATATATATATATATATATATATATATATATATATATATATATATTCTATTTCTATTTATTTATTTTTTTTCATCACTCTTCCGGCCCGCCATTTCGACAGCGAAACTTCTTCGTCTCGAGGAGAGAAAAAATAAAAAATATCGCACGATCCACGATGTTGAATGAAAAGGAATAACTAAACTGAAATAAGAGAGAGAGAGAGAGAGAGAGAGAGAGAGAGAGAGAGAGAAAATATTTAAATCGAAGAGAAAGAATTAAGTCTGACTTTACGTTAAATTTCGCATAATCGATAATTTATCGATATTCTTTCTAGATGAATAACGAATTATACGTGATATAAGTAACTCGTAGACTTATACCGTTTTCATATTATATATATATATATATATATATATATATGTGTGTGTGCGTGTGTGTGTGTGTGTGTAATGTATTTTACGAGACTGTCTATCTGTAAAAATGATTTTATTAAAATTCTTTCTACAGTATGAGACACACACTGACCAATAATAATGTCGGCACGATATCTGACGGACATTAAAATCGAACGAAATTTTCATACGCTTCGCATCCGACGAATATGCTTTATTATATTTCCTATGTGATCAATCGATCGAATTAATTTAATACTAGGCGATGCGTTATTTCTGATGGTTGTATCGTCGAATAATGAATTTGAAATGTAATTATGGAGAAACCGTTAGATTTATTTCCTTTATTAAACGTGACACGCGAGAGAAAAAATCATTTATTCCGATCTACCTGAATGGACTTAATGAATTTTTGACAAATATTTATTTCAAATTACGTTTGACACTCGACGAATTGAACGATGTACAACATTTTTTTTCTTCTTTTTATTTATTTATTTTTTTCTTTAAACTCGCGACAAAACCAGTCGCTCGATAATTCTCGAGTAGAAACGCGTTGGTAATTAAATGTTTCCAATCGA
>OU426852.1:7355541-7370541 GCA_911387685.1 Dolichovespula media | reverse complement strand
GTGATCACAGGTATATAATAATTAATTAAATATATCTCGTTAACCCGCATCGTAGAGTTCGGTCTACGCAACGAAACTCCAGTTTCGACGACTCTCGTTCTTCTCGTAATATATCGAATCTCCCGTTTCTTTTAATAATTAATTGCAGTTCGTTAACGGATTATTATGTGTTGTCTATATACTGTATATGATCGTCGTACGTTCATTATACTTCATACTTCAACGTCTTATCGTTGATATAACCGTAAGAATCAATTATTTAACGACTAATTTAATTCCCATCGTTAAGTTGCCCGGAGATGTGCGCGCGCGTGTGTGCGCGCACGTGTGTGTGTGTGTCTGTGTGTGTGTGTGTGTGTATGAGTAATTGTATCGGCGGTATAAGCTTGCTTTAAAATGAATTACTTTTCTTGAAATTTGTCGAAAGGAAGATATTTGTACTTTCTTACTTTTTTTTTACTTAAATTACTTTTCCTTTTTTCCTTTTTCTTTTTTTTTTCTTTAGATGTTTCATATCGAATTCAATGTAACTTTTCAATTATATACTTATTTCAGATCGTATTCATGAAATTTCATATCCTTTATTAAATAATTGAACTTTCGTTCCATATTCGATTTCTCTTTCTACGTATGTCGCTTAAGTATGAAGTATAATTAGTTTAAGTAATATCACAATTTACGTATTATATGGTAGATATAATCTTTTTGTTATACGAGTGTATAATGTAAAAGAAAAAAAAAAAAAAAAAAGAAGAAAAAAAAAACAGAATGTTATACAGCGAGTGTACGTAAGTATATTTTATCGAGTATCGTTATACGCAAGTATATACACTGTGTAATAGAAATAGAAATAATAGAAATAATATAAAAGATCGGTTCATAAACCTATCGTTAATTTTTCATTATTTTTTCCTTTTTTTTTTTTTCAATTGATATTCATATATTTTTATATCGACGTATAATATGATCAGATATATATATATATATATATATATATATATATCGTTCGCACATGTATTACTAACTCAGTGTTTCTCAAATATTTCCGTTCGTGTACCGAATCCGTCGAGGAACATCGTCGATATATCATACAAATCACGTAAACATTTTCTACGTTTGACTACAAAATATGGCAACTATCGTTCCGGGGTCACATATAGGTTGAGAAACGCTGCGCCTCGACGTAACGAGCAATCGTTATTTTAATCGCAATATCGAGGCACTTGGTAACTGTTCCCATCAAAAAAAAAAAAAAAAAAAAAGGAAAGAGAAAAAAAACGAGAACGAAAAGAGACCAAACGAAAAAACAAAAAAGAAAATAAAACCAAAAATTAATTCGCATCGACCAAACGTAGGAATGATAACTTTTGAATGGATTCTCAAAAATCGATTGCGTCGAAGAGAAAAAAAGAGTCTATCCCTCTCTCTCTCTCTCTCTCTCTCTCTCTATATATATATATATATATATATATACAGGGTATTCCAAAATTCGTAAGTTACATTTGAAAGAAAGAAAGAGGGTAAAATTTTAAATTTGGAGATGGAAGTTTCTATGCTGTTACTTTCTTTTATCATTATTTATGGATTTATTTGAAAATTCAATCGATCAATATCGAAAAATTCTACTCGTTTCTCGTACCCTCTAAAGACAATAATGAGAGTTTTAGGACACTTTATATATATATATATATATATATATATGTGTGTGTGTGTGTGTGTGTGTGTGTGTGTGTGTGTATGTATGTATATGAGTGTAAATATATACTTTCATATAAATACATTATATACACACGCATACACATACACATACACATATACAATTTTTCCTTATTTTTCTGTGAATACGATCGATTATTTTTAATCTAAAATATATATATATATATATATATATATATATATATATATATATATATATAGAGAGAGAGAGAGAGAGAGAGAGAGAGAGTGAGAGAGAGAGAGAGAGAAAGAGAAAGAAAAAGAAGAGAAAGGGTCTCTCTATTTTCCGAGCCCTTATACACCCTTTCGACTTCTTCTCTTTCTCAATCTTCTTCGAGTTTGTTGGAAAACTTTTCGAATTTGCGAGGGTGCCTCGACGACGTTGCTTGGCTTCTGTACCGTGAAATCCAGATCGAAGTAGACGTACGAGAGTCGAAGATCGATCGGTCGTTCGGGTGACGCCTTTGCGAGGTACAAAACTTTCCTAGACACCCTCTTCTCCTTCTCTCTCTCTCTCTCTCTCTCTCTCTCTCTCTCTCTCTTTCTTTCTATCTTACTCTCTGTTTTCCTGTTTTTCGTCGACGACGACGAGAAAGACGACGACGACAAGAACAGCTACAATGACGGGAACGAAACGCCCTTCTCTCGATCAACTTCATCCCGAAGGAAACCTCACCAAGTTTTACCATCGCATGGGAATTATCCCTGCGAGCCCTTTCGATACCTTAAGATTCTTTCTTTCCCAAGCTCGTTTCTCACTTCGTCTACTCTCGAAAACTAAATAGAAATACCGAAAGAGAGTGGGGAGTCAGTGAGCGACCGACCCACCGAACGAACGAGGGAGAGAGAAAGAGAGAGAGAGAGTAAGAGAGAGAGAGAGAGAGAGAGAGAGAGAGAGAGATTTTTGCCGTAAGATTAACCCCTTGTGCATAAATCACGAGTTAGACTCTGGCATACGCGAACTATGTTAAAGTTAACCGTTATATTTAGCGAGGAAGTTTGTTTTTTCTTTCTTTCTTTTTTTCTTTTTTTGGTTGGAAAAATGAAGAAGGAAGGAGAAAGAAATAATGGAAGTACGGAAAAATAGAAGAAACGTTTCTCATTTTTCTCATACTTCTCTCTCTCTCTCTCTCTCTCTCTCTCTCTCTCTCTCTCTCAGTCTCTTTCTCTTTCACGTGGATATTTAAATAGTTGGTTCAGGTAAGTTACATATATCTTTCCGTCTTTCTTTCTCTCTTTATTTATTTATTTTTTTATTTATTTATTTATCTCTTTCGCTGGGTCTCTCTCTCTCTCTCTCTCTCTCTCTCTCTCTCTCTCTCTTCATCTTTTTTCCCCCCTCCCTTTTACCCTTTCATATAAAAAGAATGTATACTCCCAAGAGGCAAGATCTTTTTTTTTCCGAAAATTTGTTTTTCCAAAAACAATTTTTCTCCCTGCGTTCGCGTATAATGAATAACACTCATTAACGGGGATGAGAATTGTTACGGATCGTTTGAATGAAAAGAAACCCAAAAAAAAAAAAAAAAAAAAAAAGAGAAAGAGAAAAAGAAGAAGAAGAAAGACACATTTAAATTCCGGTTTAGTATTGATTTACTTGAAAAAAAGAAAAGAAAGAAAGGAACAGAGGGAAAGGAAAAGAAAAGTGTAAAATTCTCGTAGGTCGAGATATCGATTGAGGTAGTTCGATAATAATAAATAAATAAAAAAAAAAAAAAGAAGAAAAAGAGAAAAAATAGAAGAAGATAAAATTCGTTGAGGAAATGAAAGAGAAGAAAAAAAAAAGTTAGCCCCGTCGCGATTTGACCGGTTATAAAGTGTAAGCAAAGAAGCAAGAAAGCGACCAACCAACCAAAGGAAAGGAAAGCGAAGGCAAGCGATAGGCAAGGCTTTTTAAAGAGAGTCAAATCCGAAAGTTAGAGGGACTTTATTTTAAGCTTTCGAATTTTAAAGGAAAACCTTCGAAAGGAGGTCGGCTGGGTTTCTTCATTCATTCGTTCGTCTCTCTCTCTCTCTCTCTCTCTCTCTCTCTCTCTCTCTCTCTCTCTCTCACTCACTCTCTCTTAGCTGCAGCATTTTCTTTTGCAAGGAAAATAAGAAAAGCAAAAGAAAGGAAAAAAAAAGGAAAAAGTAAAAGCTAGAGCCAACAGCTAGAGCTCCGGTGAGAGAGATAGAGGGAGAGAGAGAGAGAGAGAGTGATAGGTGGGGGGGGGGGGGGAGGTTTGGAGGAAGGAAGAAGAGTGAGAAGAGAAAATAGAAAAACAAAAGATAGAAAATAGAAGAGAGAAAAGAAAAACTGATGCACGTAAGAGACGGATCGTGCAGGCTCCGTAACTCTGACGGTCTTTTAAAGAGCTTTTCTAATTACAAGCACTAGTAAGGACTCATCCAATAATAAAGTGGGAAGAAGCCTGAACTTTGCTTGTTTGTCAGTAGATAAATCTCTGCGAAACGCCATTTTTCTCTCTCGTTTTTTTTTTCTCTTCTTCTTCTCTCTCTCTCTCTCTCTCTCTCTTTTTTCTTTTCTCTTTTCACGAAGCCGAAGCAATACCCCTTCACCCCCGCCCTACCTCAATCCCCCTTGATACGATCAACCGACTCTGTACCGGCCATTTCTTTTCTTTTCTTTTATCTCTCTTATTCGTTCATTCTAAGAGGTAATTAAGAAGCAACCGAGTGGATATATAATATGAGATCCGAAGAAGGTAAGTTAAAAAAAAAAAGAGAAAAAAAAATGTATATGGAAAATAAAAAGGAAATGGAAGGAATGAGGGGCCCGAGAAAAAGGGAGGAGGGTGGAGGGAGGAAGTGGGCGGGAGGGTAAGAAGGGGAGGGTAAAGAAGTTGTTTGTGTGCGCGCGCGCGCGCGCGCGCGCGTGTGTGTGTGTGTGTATAGGGAAAAGTGTAACGAAGAAAAACGCTTTTGCCTTTTATCGGTGCAAAAGCCTCTTTAAATAAACCGCCATCGTTCCTTCGCACTCACTCTTACACTTACACATAGACTTTTAATCTTACATTTACACTTACATTTACACGACCCCGACACACTTGCTCGTTTCGTATCGAAACGTCCAAAGGACGTTAGCTTATTCTCAACCGGAAAACTAGAACGTTCCCCTTCGGGATTTCCGTTTCAACTCTCGATCGACTTTCCCCCCCCCCCCCACTCTTGTATTTATAAGAACGTCGAAAGAATATTTCCTTCCCCTCCTCTCCCCTCATCGTACGTCTTAATTAAACGAAATAAGAACGTTCGATCAATGTTATATGTATTAATAATCGATATTATTAATCGTATCCATGGGCAATAATATCGAAAAGATTTCGTTATTTATATTCATAGCATTTTCAAATCGTTTCCCATTTCACATGTTCTTTCGATGTATCGATCTATCGATCATTTTTCGAGTTAAGGATATATGTCGCTATTTACGTATTTATGTATGTACGTATGTATGTGTATATGTATATATATATATATATGTATATATGTTTACTTATTGTTTAGATAGATTAATTTTTTTGTTTTTATATTTTATCTAAATATATTTCTATCGTCAAAGATCTCAGTTATATATTTCAATTTAATATTTTCGATAGGAAAATACTTTTCATCCCAATTATATCACATATATATTAAAAATCTTCCATGGTTCAAATAACACTAGATATATTCATGCATTTAAACTCGAACTCTAACAAACTCTCCATACAATTATTATTGTTACGATTGTTTCTTGGTATGACAAATATTAAACAAAAAAAAAAAAAAAAAAAAGAAAAAGAAAAGAAAAGGACAAAAAAGAGGATCAAAAGTATCTTTTTTGCGATAGTTTTCTAACGGCAAGGACCGCTAGTCATGAGAAACATACACACAAAGTATCTGAAATTAGTAATAAGAAAAGAAAAAGAAAAAATAAAGAAGGAAATTAAAAAAAAAAAAAAAATTAAAACAATATAAAAATATGAAGACAAAAGTAGAAATGGAAGAAGCAGGAGAGGATGATGATGATGATGATGATGATGATGATGACGATGATGATAATGACGATGATGACGATGATGATGATGATAATGATGATGATGATGATGAAAAAGAAGAAGAATAAACAATTCAATCAGCTTTATGTAAACATTCTTGGTGAAGGGACGTAATTAAATTATAGTTCGTTAGGGTTCACGAACTTTCCTATACATATATAGTATATATGTAGTAAACTTGCTAATTCGCGAATACGACCGCCCGTTTAATTGCAAGACGATAATCGAGTTTGTAGATATGAGGAGGGTGGCCGTAAGTCCAAAATGGGTACACGACAACGCAGCCTCCCTTTCCTTTCTTCCTTCAACGAAATGTCTCGTCGTTGGCACCTTCATTTTCGCTCTTGCACATGAACTATTCCGTCTCTCTCTCTCTCTCTCTCTCAGTCAGTCAGTCACTCACTCACTCACTCACTCACTCACACATGTTCTCTCTCTCTCTCTCTCTCTCTCTCTCTCTGTAATTTGAACTTTGAAAGTAGAATTTCGTTAGAATGAGAATACTGGTCTCTCGTTGTAAACCGGTAAAAGACATTTTCATGATAAATGTGGATTTGTCAAATTAATTGATTAACTTCAAGCTATTCCATTTCAACTTTCTATTACGTGTTGAAACTATAATTACGTACAACTGTTACAATCAACATAATGATGACTTTCAGAAATTTAAATTACAAATTAACGAAAAAGGATATATATATATATATAATATTGTACGAATGTATTTGATAGAAAATATATATATATATATATATATATATATATATATATATATATATATATATATATAAACGCTATAAGTTATCGTTTGTAATTTTACGATTTGAAATATATGAAAGGCATATTGGAATTATAAAGTGTCGCGGAGAATAAAATAAAATAATAATAATAATAAAAAAAAAAAAAAATAAAAGAGAGGAAAGAAACTGACTTTGAAAAAAATCACCTGAAAACTTGTGGTTCGCGTTTAACGACGATGGGAACATTTCAACCACACTGTACAGATACATCGCAATTATATTTATTTTCAATGAATTCGATTAAACGCAATCGATTTATGTCAATCGAACTGTAAGAATAATTTTTTATACAATCGCGATGCGTGAATAATTATTCCCCGTCGCTTACAAAAATTATATCGTCGGTACGAATATCAATGGATAAAACAATGACATCCATTTTAGATAACAAAATTCGTAGATATTTTTAATTCGAAGAAAACAAAGGGAGGGTAAAGGAAACGAATAAATAAATCAATCAATCAATCAATCAATAAATAAATAAAATAAAATAAAGAAAAATGGAACAAGTACAGTGAGACGCGGATTGGACAATTCTTTCCCCCCCCCCCTCTCTCTCTCTTCCCTATCTTCTTCGAAAAAAGATTTTTTTCCCTCGTTGTTCCTTTCTTTCCTTCTTCCCCTTCTTTTTTCTTTCTTTTTCTCTCGCCTTCTTCCATTTTTTTTTTTTCTATAGAGTTTTAAAAATAAATTAATGACACACTTAAAGGTTTCGCGCTTAAATAAACTCGCGGATGGCAGGCGAAGTTGTAATCAATACTCGTCCGTCCTCGTTCGAGAGAGGAGAGAGGAGAGAGAAGAGAAGAGGAGAGAAGAGAAGAGAAGAGAAGAGAAGAGAAGAGAAGAGAGAGAAGAGAATTTCTCTCGCATAATCCGTTCCCCTTCCCTCACACACAACCCCGCAACCTTTCCTTCTATGTCTCCTCCTCCTCCTCTCTCCCCTAACCCCTACCCCCTTCCCCTTTATCCCGACCTTATCGTTTCGATTTCAAAGGCCCTCGACTCGAAGTCGTCACTCGTGTCATTCTGAAACTAACGTCCACGTTGCCGATGTAAATTCTGCGGTTGAACTTTGATTACGATGTAGCAGCGTTTGGCAGACACTTTGTTTTTGACGACGGCTGACAGTGCAACAGAATTGGCTCTGTGCCCGACATCTCTTTCTCTCTCTCTCTCTCTCTCTCTCTCTCTTTTTCTCTATAACAATCTAGTCTTTACGACGAAAGGACAACAAGTTATGATATTCGAGCGTCACACTCGTTACGGTAGGACGATCTCTTTGATGAATTAATTTCTCCCTTTTGTTACCCTCTCACTCCTCCTCCTCCTCTCTCTCTCTCTCTCTCTCTCTCTCTCTCTCTGTCTCTGTCTCTGTCTCTGTCTCTGTCTCTGTCTCTGTGTCTCCCTTTCAACGATGAGAAAATTTAAAACGGCCTGTTCGACAATTCAATTGTATTAAATTACAATCGGTGCTGCAATCAGGCTCTCATTTACAGCAACCTAGGTACCACTCGTAAAGTGCACGGTTCCAGTTGCTCGTATTCCGCTTTTAATCAGAGGACCAACCGCTTCCCTCCGAACCCTCCTAACCCTCCTAACCACCCCCCACCCCCAACTACCTACCGACCAACTCCCCATCACTGTGCCTCCTCCTCCGTTCGTCCTTCTTCCCGTTCTTCTTTCCCTTCGTCCTTTTGCAACGAGAGAGATAGAGATACGGATAGATAGAGAAAGAGAGAGAGAGAGAGAGAGAGAGAGAGAGAGAGAGAGCAATAGAACAGAACGTAACTGAACACTCTTGTGCCTTTTGTATTAATTGCCAGGATCGTTTTTTAACTCTTTTTCCCTTCATTCTTTTTCTATTTTTTTCTTTTTTTTTTAAATGTTCCCTCCTTTTTTTAATCCCTTTTGTCGCAATTAAACGCCGAACTGAATCACACGTATATACATTTCGCAGCCAATTAATACCTTGCTTGCGTCCATTTATACGCTGTATAGCGTATATCGTAACTCGTAAGAGATCCTGTTAGTATAATTATGTTTTCCTATTCTTTGTCTCTCTCTCTCTCTCTCTCTCTCTTTTTCTTTTTTTTTTTTTTTGTTATTCATTTGAAACAATACGTTTAATTTCTAACGGGATTTTGTACGTTTTAATGGATTCGTTGGAACAATTGGAATGTTTAATTCGTCGAGACTTCGTCGTACAAAGGGAAATATTTATTATTGGCATGTCGAGCTATAGATCCTGCTAGATGAAGTATACGCATGGAGAGATAATTTTCTAATGGTTAGAGAAAAAAAGGAAAAAGAAAAAAGAAGGAGAAAATATTCGACATCGATTACAACGTATGCAAAGTATGGCGATAAGGTAAATTTGGTGATAAAGGAAAAAAAAAGAAAAAGAAAGAAACGTGTTAAGGGTTCGTGTATAAGTATAAGAAAAAAAAAAAAAAAAATAATGATAATTAAATAAAAGAAATAAAAAGGTACGAAAGATAAAAACTTCGGAATTTGGTTCGAAACGATAAAGTTTATTGGAAAAAGTAACTAATACAGCTTTGTACCCGACGATAACTTTCGTTGATCGCGAGTATGTCCACTTTACTCTTCATATTTTTTTTTTTTTTTTATAATTTTTTTCCTTTTTTTTTTTTCATCTTTTCGACCTTTTCATTCTATTTTGTTCTCTCTTTCATTTTTCTTTATTTTTTATTTTTTCAATCTTTTTTTTCTTTTTTTTTTCATCTCCCGTCCCCCGGGTCAAATAGGCTCGAATAAAAATGCTCTAGGGGATACTATCTCGATGGCTAGACGAGATAAGGATAGACCACCTATATCGATCTTGCTTAAGCATCATGTCACGAATGAATAGTTGGTGTTATGCCAGAAAAGAGAGACAGGGACAAAGACAGAGACAAAGAGAGACAAACAGACAGACAGACAGACAGACGGATAGACAGATAGATGGATAGATAGAAAGAGAAAAAGAAATAATATATATAACGAGAGACAGAAAGATAGAGATAGAAAGAGAAAAATAAATAGTGTAGAATAAAAGAGAAAGACAGATAGATAGGGCGAAAAAAAGAAATAATATATTATATATATATATCTTTCATTATATATATTACATTAAATATATTATAAGAAATAGATATATAGATATATATATATATATATATATAGATAGATAGATAGATAGATAGATAGATAGAGAGAAAGAGGGGAAGAGAAAGAGAGACAGAGAAATAAACGGAACGATTATATGCATATGAGTTGAATAAATTTAATCGACCCATATATATATATATATATATATATATATATATATATATATATATATATACACATATATGTATGTATGTATGTATGTATGTATCTATTGTATATGCCGTTGGCTTTTATCCGATATACATACACACAGTTAGTTTCGAGCTAAACGATTATTTCATCCGTCGCGAAACTGTGAACCGTTTAATTACGTACCAAATCGCTCAGTATGTTTACCAATACAAGTACGGTACACACAACCACGCGTGCACAACTAAACGTATTCCTAATACGTCGATCTAAACGCCTATCGACTAAGCTTAAACTTTTCGTAAGAGAGAACCGGTCTACTCTCGTACTGTTTACTCATACCATCCCTACGAAATAATAACAATAACAATAGTTCAACGCGTTTGAAAACAGACGAACACGTACGTACGTACGTACATACGTACGTACGTAACCACGTTGTACGTATGTATACGTCATTATAATTTGCACGAGCGATTTCAACGTAGATATTAATCGTAAATTTAATCGCGACGAAGTAATCGTGACTTCGCAAACGAGTCAAAAAAAAAAAAAAAAAAAAAAGAAAATAAAAAAACCCGATTATTTCGATTAATTTTGCTATATAAATCGATACGTTAACGATCGGTTTTCTATGGGTTTTTTCTTCAATACCCTCCCGTTAATTATCCAAATTGATCGTTTTCGTGAATATTCTAAAATGATCGAACGTATCAATAATCTTAACGAAAGATACGCCGATATATCTCGTATCTTTCATCTCTCTCTCTCTCTCTCTCTCTCTCTTTCTCTCACTCCTACCAGGAAGTATATTCACCGTGGTAGATGGGGTTAAGGAAGGATCGTCCTTGTAAATGTTACTACGTACATATGTATGCATGTATGTATATATGTAAGCTCGACTCAGCAGGTGGCTCGTTTACTCGATTCTCGTAGAGTTTCGGGTCGCGTTTCTGCCAACTCGAAACGATCCTTCCTTCCTACCCCTCCCACCCCGCCGACCCTAACCCCCATAGCTGATATAGTAGCAGGTTAACGGGACAACGACCATCCGCGTATCCCTATTGCCCCATATCTAAATAGCTATCTTACGGTGGCTCCTGTTTCGATCCATTAAGCAACGTAACAGTCGAGGTAAACAGAATGCGCTTGGATTTAACAGGAACTATTCTAATTGGACGACGGTGGTGGTGGTGGGGGAGGGGGGAGGAGGGGTTTGGTCGAAGGTGCTTGACCGATGGTTAGGTGGGACTGGGTTGCGTCTGGGTCTCGAGCAATTCTAATTCGTTCATTTTTTTTTCTTTATGTTTTTTTTAGTTTTTCGTTTCTCTGACCTTCCTTTCCATCTCGACGAAACGTATTTGTACGGGCGACTTTACGAAAAGGGAAAAGAGGATGAGAGAAGGAAGGGAGGGAGGAAAGGTGGAAGGGTGAGAGGAAGATAATAGGGAAGATGAAAAATCTTTTTTTTTTAAATGATTTTTTTTTTTTACGAGGATGACAGTGTCACGAGATTATAGGCACTCATCTCGGAACGATCAGGTTTTAAACAACTTATGGGACGAAGAATGCACGTCCTTTTTTCTCTCTTTTATTTTTATTTTTTTTTTTTTTTGTGATTTGTTTCTTCTTCAATCCGCGTCCCATCGACTCCGACGTTAACGTAGGAGTTCTTCGTAAATACGACGCGATCGCAGGGGTGGAGGGGAGGGGCCGAGGGTCGGATCGTTCGTAGGAAGAGGGAAAGAAATAGAAGGCCGCTAAGTGCGACCAAAAGAAGAAAGAACAAAGGAAAAAAAAAAAACAAAAAAAAAAAACAAGAAAACGAAAAAAACGTAAACTCCGCTGAGATTTTATTAAGATGAGATTAAATTTTGTGAAGAGGAGGAAGATGAGACGAGATAGAGACGTTGCTACTTGGAAAATCGATTGCTCGATCGAGATACAATTTTCTCTTTTTTTTTGTTTAAGACGAGGAAGATAAATACGCAGATATCGTAGGGTGAGAGATGGTTCATATATTAAAAAAAATAAAAAAAAAAAAAAAAAAAAAAAAGAAAAAAATAAAAGAGTGAAAGAGAAAAAAAGAAACAAGAATTTCACCGAGATTCTATTACGATTTACGGTTTGAAAGAAACGAATTTAAGAATGATCAAAAAAAAAAAAAAAAAAAAAAGAAAAGAAAAGATGAAAAGAAAAGAAAAGAAAAGAAAGAAAGAAAGGAAGAAGTAACGAAGATCGCTTGATCGAGATAAAATATTTGGAATGAATTTCGAGGTGGGAGAGTAAGACGAATTAGATAAAAGCCGAACCGGTAACGTCGTTGTTTGGTATAGCTTTTGAAGTAACAATAAGTTCGTGAAAATTACGCTACTATCGCTGCCAAGATATCCTGGTAACCGTGTTAAATCGAAAATATACCGACGATTTATCTTATTTCCTTGTGTTATAGGCCTTTACATTATAGCAACGCCGTTAGCTAGCTGTATCATCCAGGAACGACGGTTATCCGTTCTTGTTTTCCCAAAGTATTCCTAGCAAAGGTTCTAGTGTCTTCCTGTCGAGGAATCCATCTAGCCAGTTAAATTGACTACGTGCACGAAATATCCTATCCGCGGTTACCAGGATGACTGCGTTGAGTCCTGGACGAAAGACAGAATGATTAACGTATTTCGTGTTAGAGACAGAGATAGAAAGCAAGATATATATATATATATATATATATATATATATATATATAGAGAGAGAGAGAGAGAGAGAGAGAGAGAGAGAGAGGGAAAACGTTTCGTTCCTCAAAGAGGGAAATACAACCGGGATTCCTATCGTCCTCGAAACTGACCATGAACTCAACAAGGATAAATGTAGAATGAATCTCTTGCTGAAAGCTCTTTTTAAAGAAGAAAATTGAAGATAATTCGCAAAACGGATAATACTTTTCATAACTTAGCCCTTAAGAACTTTTATTCGTTTCATCGAACTTATTGACGATCATGGATAAGATCCAAGAATTCAACTAGGACTTTTCGAATCTGACCTCGATACATTCTATGTTCCACACACATATATATATATATATATATATATATATATATATATATATATGTGTGTGTTTGTGTATTGGGTATGCATAGCTGCACGACACTAACTATTTCTGATAGATTCCAAATCAATCGTTATTGGTTCATCGTATTTGTATTGCTACGATTTGATAATATTAAATATACTTTTATATATGTATTTGTATGTGTGTATGTGTATAAATATATTTATTAAATATCATTTTATATTACTTTGATATAATACTTGTTATACAATATAATATTGAACATATCTGATGTCATTTTCAGTTAAATAATGTGTATATATATATATATATATATATATATATATATTTATTTATTTTTCGAATATTATTTTTTAATTATCGAACAAAATTAAATAATGCATTATGTTAATTTTCATTCACATTTCTACTTCTATTTATATTTATATTTATAATTAAATTTAAATTTATGTTTCTCCAGACTTATGTCTCCAGTTATTCCACTTTTCTTTCTCTCTTATTTTTCTTTTTGTTCTTTTTTTTGTTTTTTTTTTGTTTTTTAATCGATCTCATTTACCCAATGTAATAATATAAATTATACTTTATTTCTCAATTTAATAGAAGTATATATATATATCTTTCGAATTTTATTAAATATCAATTCGATTGACCCATATATATATATATATATATATATATATATATACACACACACACACACACACATATATGATATATACGATATATTTCAATAAAAAGTGAAGTATATTTAAAAAGCTTTTTACGGCGGTACCGTTAAGAGAAAGTTAAATATTTCGACGTCTAAGTCAAACACAGTAGGGTCAGCCAGGGTGAGGTTGGGAGTGGGTAGGTTCGGTTGATGGTAGAGGGGTGGGGGGGAGGATGCGGATGAAAATGGATTTGAATGAAAATTTGTTGGTGGAACACCGAACGCCGCTGAGCGATATTAGGTATCAAAGAAGTTAGGCGATTTATCGCAATGGGCTGTAATAACAAACGAACAAAACGATTTGTTCAACGGGTTTACATTCTTTTTTTTTGTTTTTTTCCCCGCTCCTAACCCACCCCATTCCGCGTTTCTCGTTGCTTTCGAGCTTCGTGGAAAGGTTGAATACATACCCGTAGCATGTTATAAAACGACAAGGAAAGAGAGAAAGAGAGAGAAAGAGAGAGAGAGAGAGAGAAGGGGATAAGAGACGTGGGACGCATTAATATTCATTTAACGAAAGCGTCTACACACCTGAAACCATCCTCGACCCATTTCTTATATTTTCATACATACTTTGACGTATACACGTGCGTGCTATGTTCCTCCTTAGAGAAGAAGGAGGGTGGTAGTGGTGGTGGTGGTGGTGGTGGTGGTTGTAAAGGGGCGGTATTCGTGTATAAAGTAAAAGTGGGTTAACCGTACGACATCACTGCGACCTCCTCGTAACTTCTATTAAATATTATTGCACCCACCTCCCCATCTACCCTCTTTCACCAAACCCCACCATGATATATTCTATGTCTTTCTTAAGGAGCTTACTTTTGCCGGCACATATTTTTTTGTTTCTTCGTACGACTATGTAGAGTAGCATGTTAGAAAATTAATAACGAATAATAATTTATGGAACATTTATAATTACCGTTCAAATATCGGTCGGATAAAATTTTTCCATCGTATAAGATTTCCAATCGCAATAGTCGGGCTTTATTGTCGAACGATAACATCTTGAAAATAAATTCGTTGACAAGGATTGATCGTTAATAACGATACTCGTTAATCTGTTTTTCGATCGGTACGAATGAAAATTCAATACGGAGATATTAATTTTCATGATTTCTTCTAAAGTCGTAGAGGCAAAATAACAAAAAAAAAAAATAAATAAATAAATAAATAAAAAACAAAAATGAAGAAAGGAGAAAAGAATTTCAATCTTATATTAGTATTCTGAATGATTTGGGAAACGACTAACGAGCTAAAAAGTCGTCCTTTTGTGATATATCCCCCTCCCCACCCTCCCACTCCCAACCCCAAAGAACGTACGTACGTACGTACGTCCGTACGTCCGTCCTTTCGCTGATGCTTAAATCAGCG
>OU426852.1:7325541-7348041 GCA_911387685.1 Dolichovespula media | reverse complement strand
GATATCAAATTAACGATCGTTTCTTTTCTTCTTATGGTCTTTCTTCTCTCTCTTTTATTTTTTTTTTTTTTTTTTTTTTAATTGTGAAAAAACTAAAGTTCTTGTATCTACTTCATCGCGAACGAATAATTTTTAATTCGTGAACCGGAATAAAATCGATGCGAGAAAATTCAGATTATAATCGGCGTACTGTCGAACACACTTTTGTTTCCCCACATACGAAATTTCGTAGGAAATTTTCGAACGGTATTTTTTGTTCGATAACAACAACAACAACAACAAGAAAACGAAAAAGTAAACAAAACAGATAGAGAGAGAGAGAGAGAGAAGAGAACACGCCCATACGTTCTTGAATTTTCATTTTGTATATTTCTTTTTTCTCTCTCTCCCCCCCCCCCACCGCTCTTTTTTTTAACGTTTCGTTTCGTTTCGTTCTGTTTGATTTCGATCTACGAGAGAAAGAGAAAAGAAAAAAAAAAAAAGAAAAAAGAAAAATGTTGCAGTACACAGAATACGAGTCTGAGGTAGATACCTGTGAGCGAATTTTTAAAAAGCGACTTCGGATTTTGCCAGTGTATCAGAAAAATCCGCTCGCCTCGGATATTTTCCAAGCCACGGGATTTACGTAGCGAAAATCGTCGATTTTTCTATGACATCTAACGTCCACGAAAGGGGAAAAAAAAAAGAATGAAAAAAAGGAAGGTACGTACGTACGTACGTACGTACATACATACATACATACATACATACATACATACATACATAAATATACATACATATCTCAGGGTATACTTGAAAGTTGGCATGTGCGCTTGTATAGAAGTAAATCGGTACATGTTAGAAGCAGAGAGGGAGACATTCGAATTCTACTACTCTCACTTTAACGATCCACTGACACGAAAGGGAATGCGTATCTGGAGACTCGTCTTCGATATACGATTTTCTATTATACATATAATATATTTTTCTGATCTGATCGTGCCGGCGTATCAGAATCGTTAAATTCTCTGCATATCTCGAGTACGTGCGGGTGATGATGAAAATTCGTTTGCTCCTTTTCTTTTATTTTTTATTTATTTATTTTTATTTTTTTTTTTTGAAATTCCTTCGAGGAAAGAGAAAAAAGGTAAATGAAAATAACGATAATAACGACGACGACGACGATGACGATTATAATCGACGAGTAATGGAGGATAATAGAAATGGAAAAGGAAGATTATATATATATATATATATATATATATATATATATATATATATATATATATATATATATATATGAAAAAAATGTATTATCGTTGAATTTTTATCAAAAATCTCTTTACTACGTCTCATTGGAATTTCGATATTTTATACGAAATCACGAATTTATATCGCTTATCGCGAATACGAAGGAAATTCTTTTAGTGAATTAATAATAAGAAAAAAAAAAAAAAAAAAAAGAAAAGAAAGAAGAAAAAACAAAGGAAGAAGAATGTTGTATACAAAAAGAAAGAGTTATTATCGTTAAATTTGCCTCGAAAATCTCTTCGCGTTTCATTCGAGTTTCGATATTTCATACGAAATCCTTTTATATCGATTTCGTTATTATTCGCCCAACTGAAAATATATATTCACGTAGGTGCGCGGTTATAAGTGCGCAGGTGTGCGGCATGCGTTATTCTTTTTGCGGCCGATATATTGATCGACATTAATTCGTCCGTATGAATTTAAGAAAGAAGGAAAGAAAGAAAGAAATAGAGAGAGAGAGAGAGAAGAACAAAAAGACGAAAGAAAAAATATAAAGAAGAGAGAAAAGAACAAAAAAGAAAAAAGGAAAAGAAAAATCGTCGTTAATAAAATTAACAATTTTATTTTTTTTTTATTTTTTTATTTTTTTTTTTTTTAATAACCAAGGAATATCTCCGATCAATTTTGTCCCCCACTCAATTCGGCTCGACGCGTTCGACGATTCGATTTTATCGTCGCACCGTCACGTTCACGCAACCGAGACGTATCTGTAGCTCGTATAATTTGAAAAATTGGTTACCGAAGAGCAAGCTCGGCCTAGCTAGAAAATTTTGTTCGATGGCCCGACCGACCATTCAACGCGCTTCGCATGGACCGATAACACTGACCCCGCATTAATTCTTGATATTTCATCTCGATGATGTAATCATTTCAATCTGATCCCGATCTTTTTCTTTTTATTTTTATTTTTTGAATATAGAAACGAAAAAAAAAAAAAAGAAAGAGAAACGAACAAAATGAAAGAAACATTTGTGCAACATCGCTCTTTAATCCTTTCAAAGTATAAATTACGAAATATTCTTCACTTTTCTATATTATATATTTATATATATATATATATATATATATATATAATTTTATAATTATTATTATATTATTATTATTTTACATATTTATTATATATATTATATATATATATATATATATTTTTTCTAACTCATGTCGGATCGATTTAAACCAATCACGATAATAAGCACGATTCGAGGCTGTCTAAAATTGTTTAATGGTTTTTTTTATTTTTGTTATTTTTTTTTTCAAGAAAAATTACAACACCTATCGGATTCACATCGACTACAATCGACTCTCATCACTAATCTAAGAATATAATAATCTTCAACTATAATATCTTAGATCTACCGATATAGTACAACTTTTATTAACCCCTATCTTCTTAAATTTATTAGAGCAAATAATATCCATAAAAGAATATTATCATTAACTTCGACCTGATTCTCTACCAACTATATATATATATATATATATATATATATATATATATATATATAATGTATGTCATCCATCCTGATAATAACGTGTAACTTAATTGAATTTTAAGTCTTTTCATCGTCATATTAGTAAACTTAATTAGCTACGTGAAATATATATATTTTCAAGAACGTAATTCATTATCTATCCATTTCTCTGTGCTTTCGAAGGTAGTCAAGAGTGTGCAGTGAGGGTGAAGGTGGTGGTGGCGGGGATGAGGGGGTGGGTGGAGAAAGGAGACGAGGCGGGACGGGAGGGAGAGTAGGTGGGATATATAGTAAGGGGCGAAGGAGAGGAAAGGGTGGGTATGAGCGGCGTACAAGGAAGATTAGAAGAGAGAATTACACCCCGAGGGTTCTAACGACGCAAGCTTCTTTGACGTTGGCACGCGTGTGTCTCTGAGCTTCCCTTCGAACCCTTATGCGCTCGCGTGCACACCAAGTTAACACGCATTTAAGGGGGTATGTAACCGGAACAAAAGTTTTCGATGCACACCATCAAGTTCTCTCTCTCTCTCTCTCTCTCTCTTTCTCTCTCTATCTATCTCTGCGAGAGCAGAGATAACGCCATATGCTTAACCTTACGGAAGGAACGTACCTATACCCTTTACGAGCAAGTTACCTACCTATCTATATATAGTTCTATAGTTTGTGTCCTTTCTCGAAAAGGAACAAAGGGAGGAAATGTATTTTCAAAAAATATCAAGGGAGAGAGAGAGAGAGAGAGAGAGAGAGAGAGAGAGAGAGAGATTAATTTATCAGAACTAGGATTTAAAGATTAGAAGAATTTTAATTTTAGTTATTAATTCAATTTTATTATCTTTAATGGTAGATATTAGAATTCATCGATTTTTTTCTAGTTAAATGTATATGTTCGATATATATATATATATTTTTTTTTTCTTTTTTTTTTATTTCTACTTTCATCTCTGTTTAAATTATTCCTGAAATTTTTCAATCGTGTTAATTCATAATTCATCGCAGTCATATTTGGAGCTTATATTTTCCTTCCTTTTTATTTTCTTCCTTTTATTTGTCGTTTTTAATTAATTAATACTCATTTTTAGATCATTCCTCATTTGAAATTTGTTCTGATCGTCATACTTTTGAAGTTATATATATATATATATATATATATATATATATATATATATATATTTTATTTTTCTTTTAATTATTTCTATCATCGTTAAATCATCATCTATTTCCGAAGTTCTATCGCCATTAAGAATAATTCTTTTAATTTTAATATCGCCCTAATTCAGAATACATACACATACGAATATCGTTAAACTTTTGAGATCACCATATTTTTCTTCCACAAATCGTTATAAAACCATCGTATTCAAAAGATAAAATAAAGATAGTGGAATAAACAGAGAAATAGAAGATAAAACAGACGATAAAATATGAATCTAAAAGCTCCGAATTCCTCTATCCTATCGTGTATTTCCAAAAACAATTCCCATAAGATTCTTACACGAGCGAATAATTCATTCGTGCAGATATCGAATGAACAAAAATACAAAACAAAAAAAGAAAAGGAAAAAGAAAAAGAAAAAGAAAAAGAAAATAGAATGGAAAAGGAAAGCAAAGGAAAAGAAATAAGATCGGAAATATCCGGGGATTCGAATAAAGAGAGAAAAAGAGAAAAGAGAAAAACAATGTAATACCTTTGACTCGTAAAAGGATTATCCTTATACTACTTAGATTCTCGGGGAAGGAAAGATAAAAGTAAAAATAAAAAACAAAAAATAAGTAAATAAATAAAAAAAAAAAAAAAAAGACAGAGAAAAAGAGAAAGAAAAGAAGAAGAAGAAGAAGAAAATTTCCGTTTCCTTCGTATACGTTCAGTCGAAACATACACAAACAAACACACACACACATGCGCGCGCGCGCAATTGCACACAAACACACACAGTGGACTGTACAAATTTTTCTACCTCTTCGTATAAATGCCATTGGATAAGCACGCTCGAGCTGCTCTGGCAGACATGCATCTTCTCTCTCTGTCTCTCTCTCTCTCTCTCTCTCTCTCTCGCTCTTTTTCTTTCTCTCTTTCTCTTCTTCTTCTTCTTCTTTTTCTTTTCCATCGCGTTTTCAAGATTCCTTTTCCCTTGGGTCGCATGTAATATTAACGCAACGTCCAAGAGAATGGCTAGTCACTGGAGAAAACTACGAGAGAAGAGAGAGAGAGAGAGAGAGAGAGAGAGAGAGATGGAGTGTAAGAGAGAAGGATAAAGAGTGAGAGAGAGAGAGAGAGAGAGGGAGAGAAGAATATAAAAAAGAAAGGTTAAGAAGGAAAGAGTTGTCTTTCCCGTGACCGCACACCATTTTAATATTGTACTTCCAAAATCGAATAACTTCAGCTGTAGAATGGAGGAGGAAGAGGTTAGGACACTTTACTTCTCTCTTGGAAATGGCGGAAAAAACGATATCTCTGAACGTGACGAGATGAGTTGATGAAGGAAGCGGAAGAGGAAGACGAAGATGAAGAGGAAGATGAAGAGGAAGAGGAGGAGGAGGAGGAGGAGGAGGTGGAGGAGGGAGAAGAAGTAGACGTGAAGGAGGAAGAGGAAGAAGAAGTAGACGTGAAGGAGGAAGAGGAAGAAGAAGTGGTGGGGTAGGTGGAGGAGGGAGAAGAAGTAGAGAACTTATGGTTTAAAAACAAGAGAGAGAGAGAGAGAGAGAGAGAGAGAGAGAGAGAGAGAGAGAGAGAGAATGAAGATGATAAAAAGGGAGGGGAGAAAGTAAAGCAAAAAAAGAAAAAAAAGAAGAAGAAACAAAGTCCTCTTTTCGATAATTTTTTGGAACTTTCATCGAAGGCTCAAGATACGATCGAGTCTCGATCGACGTTCTCATTTCTTTTTCTTTCCTCTTTTCTTCTTCTTTTTTCTATTCTTTTACATAACTTCAAACTCTCCGACACTTTTTTTTTTGAACGCACGCAAACCGTCGGGGAAGATTAACGTTGGATAAAATGAAAATTTGTTACGGAACGTTTATTGAGAGATAAAGAGATCGTTTCCTTTAAGATAACATTTTATGAATGATCGTTCGAGGAGACATTCAAAATCGCTCAGGATGAAAATAATGGGGGATACGGTGAATTAGAACACGTTCGATTGAGTTTTCTCATCTTACGGCGATAAATTTATATCGATATTATTCGTCGAACCATTCTCCAACCTGCTTCTTTCGTCTTTGTCTACTTTTTCCTTTTTTCTTTCTTTCTTCCTCTACCTCTTCCTCTTCCTCGTATCTGCGAGAATATCACGCCATATAGAGTATTATTCGTAAATAATACAATAACGATATACGCACACGCGCACGCTCCTTAATGGTAATTTATATTTTATAGATGTTAAAAGAGAAAAAGAAAGAAAAAACAACCTTCGAATACGCGGATAATAACTAACACGGAACTTAATCGAACGATGTACTGAGCGGGTAACGCGAAACCAAAAAAAAAAAAAAAAGAAAAAGAAAAGAAAAACAAGATAAACGAATAACACGGCGTCGCGAACGATTAGAAACGACGATAACCTGCAAATTAACGTCACGTATTAATTATAACGAGGACAACAATGGATATCATTTCGAAAGTTAATCAGATCCATCCTAAAAACGTTAACTCGTTTTACATTTTTCGATCTGAATCGACGTGTGGGGGAGGGGGACGAGGAAGAGAAACAAAAATCGACCGTCGGATCTGTCGAAAATTGATGGAGAAGGGATCTGTGGGGAGGGGTGGGGAGGGGAGGGGACCTGTAGGTCTGTACGAGGAGATAAAGGATGTTCATTTTCTTTCTCTTCTCTTTTCCTGGTTCTTCCTTTTGCATCGACATTAGGAAAAAGAATTCTCTTCGTTTTTTTCTCTCCCTCTCTCTCTTTTTTCTTCTTCTTCTTTTTCTTTTTTTTTTTTTTTTTTTTTATCACAGAAATTCTTGTCGGTCGGTCCGAAAAGGAAAATTTAGATGAGCCAGAGAATCGTGACTGCGGAATGGTATAGAAGATCTCTGTGGTAAACGGTCGGTGACCGGACCAAGATTATATGGTTGGTGTGCGTTTTGGATCTCGGTCGTTTGTCGGTTTTACCCGTACGGTTTTGTCAGCCAGACAGAGACAGAGACAGAGATAGAGATAGAGAAAGAGAAAGAGAGATAGAGATAGAGAGAGAGAGAGAGAGAGAGAAATAGAGAGAGAGAGAGAGAGAGAAGAGGGTAGTTTGGATATCCATGAGAATGGCGGCATACGCACTTATTTACACTAACTCGCGTATCTATTTTTGCGATCGTCGCGAGTTATTAACGGATACTTGCCTCCTGCTGGCCTTTACTCCCCATTACGTTCATCGTCTAGATGTAATAATAGTTTCACACTAACGATAACGGCCCAACTTTTCTACTATTTCATTCTGCTACGTTGTTATGTCGGTCTTACGTACGGTAAAACAACATACACCTGGGTCTTTATGTCTGTATCTCTTTCTCTCTCTCTCTCTCTCTCTCTCTCTCTCTCTCTGTTTTTTCTTTTTTTTTCTATCTTTATTCTCGTTCTTTTTTCTCGTTGTTGTTGCTGTTGTTTCTTTCTTTTCTTTCCTTTTCTTTTTTTTTTTCTTTTATTTACCGATCTCACAACGATTGCACAAATTGCGTTCATTAATCGAGCTAACGAAGAGAAAATGTTGCGAATATCATCGTGAGTTATTGTTAAAGAAAATATTATACCTTTTCCCTTTTTCCTTTTCTCGTTCTTTCTTTCTTCCTCTTTTTTATTTCACCCTTTTTTTCATTCTTTCGACTCGTCGCATTATTAACTTTTCCATTGTGTCGTTGTTGTTTTATCAAATGAAATATTTTTTGTTGTTGTACGCACTTCTATACACTTTTAAATTGCTTTATTGTTTAGTCTCCGTCGGTTTAACACGTAAGTTTAATACTTTTTGTAAATCAATTTCTTCCCTCACCTCTTCTTTTTTTTTTTTTTTTCTTTACACGATCCTCTTTGTTTTTCACGGTATGCATCCATCACGTAGAGACCCAGGTATATACATATATTATTGTTTATGCCAGACAGAACGTTCGAGTTTTAATTAAATGGAAAATTATTGATTTTGTATCAAAATTTGTAATACAAATTTTGCATGATCATGAAAATGACGTAAGATGAATTAAAATTGTCTATGTGTAACGGCGTGTACGCGTGAAGTAATAATAATTGATTTACAAATTGAACCGATTGTTCTTTAGATTACGACGACAATAATTATAAACATTTCATCGGAATTAAATATTATATGACTTGGCAGATGAAATTTATATAAAAAAAAAGATAATCCATTTATGTGCCGAATTAAAATACTTGTCGCGTCGATAATACACGTAAATTTGTAATATGAATTCGTGACGTTCATGCCGTATCCTGTAGAGTTCTCGAAAAAAATATTCGAACATTGCCGTGAGGGACTGAAATTGACAAAATATTTTTCTCAACGAATTTGTTTGATGCGAAAGGGGCACATCAAATTGTTCAATGTTTTCTTGTTCTTTTTTTCTCTTCTCTTTTTTTTTTCTCTAGCAAATCGAACGGCGAGAGAAATTTCAAAGTCAAATTACTTTTTTCTTTTTTAATGGAACTACATATATACATGCATGCATACATACATACATACATACATACATACATACATACATACATACATATATATACAATTTCTTTTTAATGGTTCGATGTCATAAATTATATCACAAATTTGTTAGTTGTAATTCCATTAAAGAAAAAAAAAAAAAAAAGAAAAGAAGAAGAAAAAGGAAATAAGTAAAGAGAAACGAAACCAAGCAAATATGATCACGAATTAAGCAACCAATAACATCTTACTGGATCTGCAAAAGAAGAAAAGAAGTAAGGAATGGCACCATAGAATATGTGTGGACCTTTTCGTGTCTGCAACGAATCTGAGCAAAAAAAAAAAAGAAAACAGTAAAAGATGCAGAAAAGAAAGGAGAAAAAAAATTTCTAGATTCTATCCCTCATGAGATATTCCTAATTTTTTGAGATAAACAACGGAGACCCCCTATACACGCACGCGCGCGCGTATGATGTAAAGAGAGAGAGAGAGAGAGAGAGAGAGAGAGAGAGAGAGAGAGAGGCAGAAACTGATATGTGTGTGTGTGTGTGTGTGTGTGTGTGTGTGTGTGTGTGTGTGTGTGTGTGTGTGTGTGTGTGTGTGTGTGTGTGTGTGTGTGTGTGTGTGTGTGTGTGTGTGTGTGTGTGTGTGTGTGTGTGTGTGGATATATAGTAGGGAAAGAGGGAGAAATAGAGAGAGCTGAAAAGTGAGAGGCAATTTTTATGCCATTCCAACACGAAGGGATCACGCTTCGTCGCTGTCGCTGGCGCGAGAACCGAATTAACGTGTTAACCGCGCACGTGACAAGCAAAATCCTCCTACCATATCATAGTCACCGTTCTCACAGCGAGGCGTTAACTCGCGTTGACTACGCGATGATTGGCACTTGGTTTTCTCGACTTTTTCTACGGGTATGTGTATGAAAAAAAAAAAAAAAGAAAAGAAAAGAATAAAAAAAAAACCATACTGAAGGATTAATTTACCGGCCATTATTACGATCGTATAATAGGAAATAGAATAGGAAATAGGAAATAATAATATCGATGGTATTACTCTACGGGGGAATACACGAAGTCGTTCGAAAATTTTCGATGAGCTTATACAGGGTGGGGTGTTATAGTGTTCGTAGATAACTTTCAAATAAATCGTTTACGTGTAACAACGTGTATTTACTTTCTTACGTCATTCGTTCTCGTACGTGAGAACGACGAAGTCAGGATCCGTAGACGTTTCGTACGGATTCGATTAAATTCGAGGAATACAATTTATTGCATAAAAAAAAGAAAAAAAGATGGAAAAGAAAAAGTTAGTTCTTATATACCCATATATATGGGTATGTGTATATATATATATGTATGTATGTATATATAGGTCATATACATTATATATAGTCGCAAATGTGAACATTAAATATATGATATACCGTTCATGTCTGATATTAAATTAAATTTATTATATAGTATGAATTCATATATATATATATATATATATATATATATATATATATATATATATATATATATATCGTCGTGTTTGAAGATCCTGCCTTACGGGGCCCTATTTTTATCGCCTGTAAAATCCGCTACTGCGTGCAGCAAGACGTAAATCTTGTTATTGTTAGCATTACAAGTTATAACTTAAATTTTAATAATAATTATTATTATTATTGTTATTATTATTGTAATTATCATCACCATCATCATCATCACCATCATTATTATTATTATTATTATTATTACTACTATTAATGTTATCATTATTAAAGGAGAAAACTGTTTTAAAGTTTCACGAAGTAAGGAGTAAAAGAGACGAGAAAAAAAAAGGAAGGAGATGGTATATCAATTTTCTTCGAAAATGTTGGATAAACGGTCTTTAAGAGTTCCCAACGAAGTTTAGTAAACAATCGCGTCAGGCTGAGTAATAGTAATGACGAAGCATGATGAATAATAAATAACTAAAGAACGAAGAAATTATTATAGTATTCAAAAATAATAATAATAATAATAATAATAATAATAAAATAATATTAATGAAGGTAGGACGACGAGAGGAATCAAAACCAATTTACCATCCTACACCATTGTATTTCACAATAAAACATTATTTTAGTTTCTTTTGCCCGCCCTCCTTCTCTTCCCTTTTTCCTTCTTTTTATTTTATTTTATTTTTTTTTTTTTATTTTTTTTTAAGAAGAAGAAGAAGAGTAAGTGGAAGCAGAGGAAGAAGGAAGAGAAACGAGAGAACGCAGTAAGTCCAATTAATTTTGAGATAATGATGATAAAAGAAGTACGAAGATGGGAGTCGGAATCAATTATTGTTATTAAATTAGAAAAGATTTTCCTGTCTATCTTCTCGAAATGAAATAATGAAAAAGGTAACGGAGAGAAAAAAGAAGGGATAAATAATGAGAGAGAGAGAGAGAGAGAGAGAAAAGCAACGAACGGGATGAAATTGGCCTAGAAACGAAAATAAGAAAAAAAATAAAAAAATAAAAAAGAAAGAAAAGGAAGAAAATAAAAGAGGGCGTAGAAGAAAAGGAGGGGGAAAAAGAGCAAACAAAACGAAACGAAAAGAAACAAAAACGGAAAGGAAAGAAGTATTGTGGCACGGAAAAAAAAAAACATTCTTTTGAAAATGAAGGGTAATAAACGAGTGGGAAATAAGTACGTGATAATAAATATTTAATATAAAGGGAAAAAAAAATTTCGAGAAACAACGAGAGAGTGATATCTATCTATCTATCTATCTATCTATCTATCTATCTATCTATATATATATATATATATATATATATATATATATATATATATAGAGAGAGAAAGAGAGAGAGAGAGAGAGATTTATCCAGTAGATCTTGCCTTCGAGTCTGCGCGAAGAATATATAGATACTTACTTTCGTGCGCACGTACACACGTACTACACGTCCGTCCATTTACGTACGATTTTCTCGAAGTTATATGGTGCTCGCGCGCACTCACAGGCGTCAAGACGCGACGCGTCGCACGGACGAAGAAGATATCGAGAGGGGAAAACACGTGAAATCCCGTCTCCGAAGAGCGTAAAAGACTGCGATGGATTTTCATTAAAATGAAAGGTAAAGGAAAAAAATAAGAAAAAAAAAAAAAAAGAAGATGAAACATAAAAAAGAAAATAGAAGAAGAACAATACGAGGAAGAATATACGGTTTTGATCAGGTATTGACGATAAATCGTGACGATAATTTATTTAACGATTGTTACTATCGAAAAATAATCATTGGTAAGAATGAAGATTTTAACTGTAAGGATTATTTGTTATTGAAGAGGATATATGTATATATATATATATATATATATATATATATATATATATATATATATATATTTATATGTACATATATGTGAGTGTATTTGTTATTTGTATATGATTATTATACGTAAGTTTCTTCAATGGTTTCCATCGCCAAAAGAAAAATTAGTAATAATAATAGTAATAATAATAATAATAATAACAATAATAACATGAAAAATACATCGTGTCGTGTTAAATAAATGATTGTATAAAAAACTTGCCGTAATTTAGTTGTTCAACGTGTTAACGATCCAGCGATCCAGGAATCCTCGCGAAGAAGCTGTTCAAAAGAAGATATTTTTTTTTTGTCTTTTCTCTTTTTGTATTTTTTTTTTTTTTTTGGACGAGCAAACCGACGACCGACGATAGAAATCACGTACGATCGAATTCGATATTGCTGTTTCTTTATTTCTTATTTCTTTTCTTTTTCTCTTTTTTTCTTTTTCTCTCTCAGTTTACGAGCGAAGCGAAAGATGATCGATGACGTATCACCGTCTCGAAAAAAGAGGGTTGAAAGGGTGGTAGAGGTGGTAGTGGGTTGGCGGATGGGTAGGTAAGTAGGTAGGTAGGTAGGTAGGTAGGGTGGTAGGTAGGTAGGTAGGTAGGTAGAGGGTGGTAGGTTGGAGGGTAGTAACAAAGTGGTCGTGGGCTATTGTTGGTGTCGAGTTGTGGACAGATCGATTGGATAGGTCGGTTGGTTGGTTGGTTTGTTGGTTGATTGGTTGGCTGGCTGGTTGACTGGTTGGCTAGTTGGCTGACTGACTGGTTGGTCGGTCGAGCGGTCGAGCGGTCGAGCAATCGGTCGGTCGGTCGGTCGGTCGGTCGGTCAGGTAGTAGTAGCAATAATAGCAGTAGTATCAGTATTAGTAGCTGTTGTAGTGGTAGTAATAGTAATAGTATTAGTATTAGTAAGAGAGAGGAAAGAGAGAGAGAGAGAAAGAACAGGTATAGGTTCTGGACCTGGATGAGATGGTACGTGGTGCAGCAGGGCCGGGGGCTGACGCGACACTGCTCGCGGGCGCGTATACGCGGCTCGCGGCCGTGCGCATCAAGTGACGCGCATCCGGCCCTCGTCTCATGTGCGCTGCCCGATATACCCAATCCCAGATCTATGAGAGTAAGATATATATATGTATATATATATATATATATATATATATATATATCTGTGTGTGTGTGTGTGTGTGTATGTATGTATGTATATATATATAAGTAGGTAGGTAGATAGGTAGAGATAGATGTAGTAAGGGTACCTTGGAGAACGCTACCTACATTTTTCGAAGTAACTTTTCAAAAAATACTTTTCTTACAGGGTAGATATATATTTTTGTCTACGTGCTCTGATATATGTACGTACGTATGCATGTACGTACGTATGTATGTATGTATGTATGTATGCGTACGTGTACATGTAATACTTTTCTTACAGATATATCTTTATATGTATACTCTCGTATATGTATGCTTGCATGTATTTATGTATATATGCGTTTCCACTCTACTTAAATATATATCTCTCTGTGTATTTTTCGATCCTTCCGAGTTACAAACTATTTTTGCATTTACGCGAATAAGAAAAACTTTGCCCGTTTATTCCGAATATATATATATATATATATATATATATATATATATATATATATATTTTCTACCAAGTTTCCGAGAGTTTGTCTAATTTTATCACTCGTTCTCTCTCAAAGCACATACGTGTGTACTAAATATATATATATATATATATATATATATATATATATATATATATATATATATATATATATATATATATATATATATATACACTTAAGTACGTACGTTCCAAATAGTTTTACGAGCGTTGTTTTTTCAATTTTTTTCTTTTTCCTTCTTTTTTTCTTTTCAAATTCCTTTTTTTGTCAGAAAATGATTCGGCACAGTATCTTCCTTGCTCGTTCGTTATCTCTCCGTCTCCTCGTTTCTTTCCCCTTTTGTTCTCCCGTCCTTTATTTTGAGTCCCTTCTTTCCTTTTCCTTTCGATGGATCGACGGGAAATAACTTTATTGATCGAGAATGATACGGTGAGAGGTAAATAAGGGTAGCAAAGTCGCGAAAGATCGCACGACCCTCGTGAATCCCTGTGGCAACAGGTGAAATAGTGAAAGAGATAGAGATAGAGAAAGAGAGAGAAAGAGAGAGAGAGAGAGAGAGAGAGAGAGGTAGAGATAGAGAGAGATAGAGAGAGATAGATAGTGAGAGATAGAGAGAGAGGGAGAGGGAGAGAGAATGAAACGGACAGAGACACAGAGACACAGAGAGAGAGAGAGAGAGAGAGAGAGAGAGAGAGAGAGAGAGAGAGAAAGTAAGAGGTAGGAAAGACACGTAACTTTTCGTGAGCTTGAACGGCCTGAATACCAATGCCAAAATTTCTTTTTTGCCCCGTTAACTCTTCGCTCCTGTTGCCGAACATTATTCGTCGCGTTTACGATCCATAGATTTTATAGATCGAAGAGAGCAGGAGAGAGAGAGAGAGAGAGAGAGAGAGAGAGAGAGAGAGAAGGAAACAAAAATAAAATAAGTAATTGAAAAAAGAAGAAGAAGAAGCAAGACAAGAAAAAAGAAAAGAACGATCAGAATCATTCGATCGTTACGTGCCAAGGTACGACGGGGATCGATAATTTTTGTTTTCTCTTCTTTTTTTTATTCCTTTTTTTCTTCCTTAAAATTTTCCACGTCCACCTATGACCGTAATTTATCCGCGTTTATTCGCTTGAGGAGATAGGAAACGGCGGAATGAAAAGAAAGATAGAAAAAAAGGAATAGAAAAGCAAAAAGGACGACGAAGAAACTGGATCGATCGACAATTTTTGTATCAATCATTTTATAGTTTTTTTTTTTTTTTTTTTCTTTTTTATCTCTCTTTAATAATCCGATTTCGTGCTTAGCGTCCCTTTGGCAGCGAGCATCCCTCCCTTTGTTCTCTTCAGAATGCTGGATACCTCTTTCAGATGGTTCCTGTTCTTAAAAAAAAAAAAAAAAACAAAAAAAAAACAAAAAAAGGAGGAAGAAGAAGAAGAAGAAAAAAAGAATTCGTCTATTTTATTCTTTACGGGGTATCCAGATTCTCTCTCTCTCTCTCTCTCTCTCTCCCTCTCTCTCTCTCGCTCACTCTCTTTCCGTTTTTGTTTTCTTTTTTTTCGTTCTGCTTTGTTTTTTTTTTCTTTTCTTCTTCTTTTTTTGCCTTCGAAGCGATGCAGCTGTTTTACATACAATCCACTTCTCCACCATACCTTTCGGGAATAACGAGCTCGTGCCAATTATTTCTCTTTTGGTTTCGTTTTAAACGGATTATTAAAATAGGAAAATATACAATCCATTGAAAAGCCTCCCGGTATTGCGCTGGCACAAAGATACGGATATTAAAAGCGGAGAAACGCTAAAAGCAGAATAATTCAGGATCCTTATCGATACGACTTCAACTCAATAGACCTAAATTCACCTTCGTTATATTATCACTGACAATTCATTCGTTCAATATTATCGCGAATAACGTAGTTTCTATCATAAATGGAGAATTCATATAAATATTTTCCTTTCCCCGCTGCATCAAAATCCTTAATTGGCGAAGATCGAATGTCAAATAATATGTTGTATTTATCGTTGTGAAATTTTTATTGTATGGAAGTAATTACGAATCGATTATTTTCCCCCATCTTTCTTTTCTCTGCTTTGTTCTTTTGGTTTTTTTTTTTTTTTTATTTTTTTCAAGTACTCGCTAAATTTTTGCCTCGTAATAATAATAATAATTATAATAACAATAATAATAGTAGCAATAATAAATAATTATTATTACTTCGAACACCGTTAGGACTACCAATTCCTATAATAATTACGAGTTTCTAACCTTTTTTATTTAACGACAATCAAAATCACAATTAATAGATCAACGTTAATTAAAGTATCACTTCATAATTATGAAATTATATTGGACAAAAATAATGAGATATTAGTTACTATTTTCTTCGAGTAATCATCATCAAATTGACGGATTAGCACGATTAATAATAACAATAATAATAATAATAATAATAATAACAATGATAATGATAATATCAATAACAACGATAAGCAGTTGTTATCGTTACGTCATCAGTCTCCAATGGTAATAATAAAAAAAGTAAAAAAGGAAAAGAAAAGAATAAAATTATAAAAGTAAATACGGGGGAGATAAAGAAACGAAAAATGATAAATAAATAAAGTAGAGATGAGAATAATATATTTTATATATATATATATATATATTATATTACATCACATATATTATATATATATAATATATACTATATATATATATATATATATATATATAATATATATTATATCAAATCACATATATTATATATATATATAAAGAGAGAGAGAGCTTTTAGATTTTAATTCACTCCCCCCCCCCGGGGCCCCGCTGCCGCCACCCGTGAATAATTCTCGTTCGCTGTGACAATTCGCGCCTGCGCTTAATATTTCGCGCGCCAACTCGTCGAGTCCCTTTAATCAAGCGAAAACCAACGAGCCGAGACACACCCCGAAGATATTCTTGGGGTTATAACCTATAAACGCTAACTCGTCGTCTAATGTTGGTACGCCTTATCCCGGGGGCCGGTTGCTGAGAATAAATTAAAGAGACACTTTGTCGTGATACGGACAAACGCCAACCGGTCGAGATCGTCCGATCTAGAGCCAAAAAGAATAATAAGAATAAGAATGAGAAGAAGAGTGATATAAGGAATGAGACGAGGAACACGAGGAATAAGAGGAGGAGGTGGAAGATGAAGAGGAGGTAGAAGAAGAATATGTCAACGGAGAAGTCGCGTTAAATCTTCCGACGACATTGCGACGACGCTCGAGAATGTGACGCCGGCATTATCGTACAAGATCGATCTTCTCGATCGATCATAATCGTGCCTTCGATCGCTATCGGGAGGATTGCGAGAGTAAAAAAAAAAAAAATGAAGAAAAGGAAAAGAGAAGTTCGCACGAATTTTATAAAAAAAAAAAAAAAAAAAAAGGAGAAGAGGAAGAAAAAGGGAAACCTTTTTACCAACGCGATCGAATGAATAAATTTTTGTAATGAAAAAAAAAAAAAAAAATTCTATTGATTTATAATATATAATCATGATAAAATAATTGACGGGAAATTTAGTTTGTAACGACGACATTTATATTTGTGCGATCCAATGATTGTTATTTTCGTAATATTTCTTTTCTTTTTTGTTTTTTTTTTTTATGATTTTGAACGAATCCACGTATGCGTAAAATTCGTATGATCTAATGATTCTTGTTCTCGTGATATTTTTTCTATTTTCTTTTTGAACGAATCCACGTATGCGTAAAATTTTTACGATGTAATTATTGTTATTCTCGTAATATTTCATTTTTCGAAACGAACCACGTACGCGTGAAATTTGTACGACCTAACGGTTGTTTATTTCGTAATTTTTTCTCCTTTTTTTTTATATCATACGTATTACTAAAATTTCTACGAGAAAAAGTGTACCGATTGTTTTTGTTATTTATTTATTTTTTCATTTTCTTTTTAAGAAATATACGCACACGTGAAATTTATACGCCAGTGTGATAATTCTTGTATTTTAATGTTTTTCTGTTTCGTTCTCCTTTCCCTTTTTTTTTTTTTTCTTTTCGTTGGAAACAAATAGGAGAAATTTTTAAAAACCCCAAATTTTGATATATATATATATATATATATATATATATATATATATCACATTTGATATACATATATACAAAATTAAATTTTGATTATATCGTATCACGTATAACCGTATAACCATGCTATGTACAAACTTTGACAACTACAAATTTATCACGAAGTATAAATTCTCACCACGTTTTATAAAAACGATAATATAGAACAAAATGAGACATATAAAAATGATACGAAACCGTATCGCGACTATATATTAATAATATCAATCGTTAAGTCGAGACAAATTCTTATTCTCACGTTCCTTACTGTGTATGCAGTCGTACACGTGTGTACTTACATACATAATCATACGGAGATAAGCGTGTTCACGTGTGTATTTGCAGTGCATACGACTCCGAGCGTTAAAGAGCCTTTCGCAATATCGGAGGAAGTAGGAGGTCAGAGAGCGAAGCTGCTGGCAGGAACCTGGAGGATACGGAGAGTGTAATGTAAACTAATTAGCAGCGAGTCTACGGCAATTAAGACCGGTGGAGTGGCTCGCACTGACATTCCACCGAACAGCCCTCCTACTCCTCATCGTCCTCATCGTCCTCGTCGTCCTCGTCATCGTCCTCGTCGTCCTCGTCGTCGTCCTCGTCGTAGTCGTCGTCGTCGTCGTCGTCGTTGTTGTCAAAGTCATAGTCGTCGTAGTTGCGTTCTCTTCAGTCTCCACTTCGACGAAAACGAGCCATTAAATTTCGTCGAGATCGAAACCCGAGTTTCTAACTTTTCTTGCTATATTTCTCTACATACCCTGTGTATTTATGTGTACACATACACATGTATTGATTTTCTCATGTGTACACATGTGTGTATTTATGTGTACACATACACATGTATTGATTTTCTCATACGTTCGATACTTTGTGATAATGAGAACAAGAGTAGTGAGCTTAAAAACGATTTTTCTACTTAATCATCGCACGAGTAATTATTGTTCTTCCGTGCGAACGATTTCATGCGCTAATGAGAGGAAAAAAACACACACGCACGCACGCACGCACACGCACACGCACACGCACGTTCGAAAGTATACGAATTATTCGTGATATCGAGCACGAGATATTCTACGATCGATCTTTCACGAAAAGAAAAAAAAAAACTTTCGATACTGTCGCGATGATCTTCTTAGTGTCTTCTTTTTTTTGCTTTTTCCACTTACCCTTTCTTCTCTCCTTTACAGCTTAACAACGAACAATGATTATCACGATCGTCCGTACGATTATCTTAATCATAAGAATTATTATACGGATCGACGATTAATATTTTTCTATTCGTTTCAAGTACATCGAATCGTTTAATTTGATCGATTATCGATCGATTAAAATAATTAGCGAAAATTCGATAACGTACGTATTAACGTATACGATTTCGACGTTCGTACGACGAGATATTATCTTAAGGATTAAACGAAATCGTTCGTTTCGTTAAATAAATAAAAAAAATTACTAACGTAATCCTTTTTTTTTTTTTTTTTTTTCATACGTGACATGTAACTATAATAACGTAACTAATGTGCATCTCGTTTCGTTATTAGGATAACAATAACAATAACAATACTAATAATAATAACAATAATAATAATAATAATAATAATAATAATATTAATAAAAAGAAAAAAGAGATTAGGAAGAAAGAGGATGGCAAAAGCGACAAAGGAAAGAAAAGAAAATAAAAGAAAAGGGAGGAAGAAAAACAATTCGTACGGATATTATCGAACGAAATAATATCAAACGTTGTTTAAACTTTGATCCGTGGTGTAATTAGCTAAGCCGATAGCTACATATGTACATAGCCAGCTAGGCTCCCTCTCTCCTCCACCCTCCACCCTCCACCCACCACCCTCCCGTCGAAATAACGTTCGCGGTCGACGACGTATCGTCGGCGTTAACGGCGTATGTAGATATATACTACTTGTTCGCGTACGATCGTTAAGCTCTCGCGTCTATAACACGTGTTTACATCTAAACGTTACCGTCGTCGTAATGACGAGGCTTGATTAACAGTTCGGGGTTTGCGCTCGCGAGCGCACAGAGTCAACCGCAAAATGGAATTGCGGCTTGATGGGCGCCTCTAAAGGATAAAACAAAATACAGAAATAAATTTTCCCTGAGAGAGAGAGAAAGAGAGACCGTATTGCTCGTATCGGAATTTTCTATAGGAAAGAGAGAGAGAGAGAGAGAGAGAGAGAGAGAGAGAGAGAGAGAGAGAGAGAGAGAGAGAGAGAGAGATAAAATCATGGTAATGATTAAATCAAATTTAAATGGAAATTATCTAAATATTTTAACATCACAGTAAACATTTCTACCTTCAAGATTCTTTAGATTTAATCGAATTCCATCGGAATTAAACGATTTATCAATTTCGTGAGGTATGTACCTTTCACATACACACATACACACATACACACACACACACACACACACACACACACACACACACACACGTATGTACACACGCACCACACGCACGTGCACACATATGACGTAGCTAAATTCAAATCGGAATATTAAATGAATACTACAAATCGACGTTATAGTCAAAATTTCTCCCTTTAAGATCCCTGTTGCGTCCGGCTTAAAAAAAACGAGAGCGTTTTGAAGGTTAAAAGTTTTGAGCGTTTGAACGTCTCGTCACCTTACCAACGAAGATTGTCATTCGCAGAGAGGAATTCGTCCTCCTTCTCTTCCTTGGCGTCAGAGTAAAATAGACAGGATGAAAATGGCGACGGTACTTCCGGTAAATTACCGAAGGCCCTTAGCCGATACCGCGCTAGCTTGATGATTTCAGAGGAGATCCTTTGTTGGCTCTTGGTTAGTTTGCGAGTAAATAATTAACGCTCTGTTTTAATATACCGCAAAATAATGGTTTATTTTGGTGTACTGTGGATGACGGTGCGCGCGTGTGTGTGTTTCTCCGACAATGACGATAGAAAGCCGTGATTGATATACGGTTCGATGTATAATACAATTCGTTCGGATTTGAATTTCTAATTCTGATGTGTAACGCTTGATCGAATATCTCATTTCATTCGTGAACCGACCGATCTTCTTATCTCTGCGATGTTTATTCGTTGACTGATTCGTTGATACTGATCTTACACCGGTGCTTCTCTCGGCAAATATTCGTTAAGTTAGAATATTAGGAGAAGGAAACGGAAGAACGATATTGATTGGCTGAGTAAGGACAAAGACGTTTCTCGAAATTGTTTATATTTATGTTCGTAGGAAGTATACGTCGAAGCGATCGTACATAGCGTATCGGCATAATACGGACGGGATATAAACAAGTGACATTAACGATTGGAAAAAGTAAACATAGTTCAAGAATAGGAAGGGCAAAGTCGATAATCGGATTATAATCGATATCTACTCTTAGAGGCTTTCTTTCTGAGATAGGATAATATTGACAGTGGAATAGATTTTAAAGGAAACATGAATAAAGAAAAAAAACGCTTGTTATTCGACTTTGCTCTCTCGTGCGTCAACAATCACGTTGGGCTCAAATCTTATTCCATTGAAATGACAATGATTAATTCATTTCGATGTTTATATATGTGTATATCTACGATGTAAATTAGAGAGAAAGACAGAGAGAGAGAGAGAGAGAGAGAGAGAGAGAGAGAAAGAGAGAGAGTTAATATTACGATAATAATTAAATCGAATTTAAATGGAAAATATTTAAATATTTGGATATTAGAATACAGATTTCTCTAACGTTAAGATATGTTAAATTTAAATCTTATTCCATTAAAACGATAATAATTGATCTATTTAGATTGTTAAATATATATATATATATATTTTGTATTATATATATTTTATATATAATATATACATATATACATATATTATATATATATATATATATATATATATATATTTTGATTGTTAAATACATATATATATATATATAAATATATATATATATATTTGATGTAAGTTACCATTGAAATGGAATAACGTAAATAATTATTAAGAGTAATACGTATTTCAAACGCAAAGACGAATTGAATATTGAAACGCAGTAGGTAAGATTAATTAATGGCCAAATAGTAAACGGTGCCAACGTAAATCCATAACATGATCTACGTGATACAGATCTATATAGATATTCACACTTCCTGTCTCTTTCTCTCTCTCTCTCTCTCTCTCTCTCTCTCTATTTCTATCTATCTATTCTCTAGACACGTTAGGATGTATCATATTTTATTCATATCCGGAGAAACGAATTGGAGCTATGCTGTGAAGCCTGCCGTTCGAGATATCACACGAGATCGGCGAAAATGTATCCCGGATATATTTTAACGTCACACACACACACACACTTCATACATACATACATACGAACGTTGTTGTTCGAAGTTTCGTTCGACGTTGACGAACTTAAAGAATACTTGATAAGTAATCAACGATATTATTATTATTATTATTATTATTATTATTATTATTATTATTATTATTATTATTATTATTATTATTATTATTATTTAACGTCGCGAAAAATTCATTCGCGAGACGGACAAACGTTTTCTTTTCTTTTTTTTTTTTCATTTTACCAAATTTAACGAATCCGGAACGACTATCTACTTACCCAAGTACGAACTCGAACACTTATTTACGTAAAAGACGACGGTGGAAAATTTCTTGGAAGGAAGAAAGAATGAAAGAAAGAAAGAGAAGAAAAGAAAAGAGAAGACAAAAAATAAAGAAAAACGAAAGAGAACCGGGCTCGATTCGTAAGGATTTTGCACTCGTGAATATCGTTAATATTAAGAAGCTCATTAAGTTTGATCATCACGAACCATCGTCGTGAAATTCTCTCTACTCTCGAAGTTTACATTGGATTTATCAAATGATTTCGTCAATTTCGGCCGAATCTTTATGGAAACGAATTGGCAGGGGATGGGTTGCGAGGAGGAGGGGGCAGTGGGGAGGGGCGGGGCGGGACGGTGGTATGAGAACAAGCCGGTTGACGTTCATAAATCGTGACGAAACATTAAAAGGAGATAATTTCAACTAAACTCGTAG
>OU426852.1:7318041-7320541 GCA_911387685.1 Dolichovespula media | reverse complement strand
TTTACCCCTCACTACCCATCCTCCCCCAATCCTCTCCCAATCCCACCCCAATCCCACCCCGCCTTTATCTGTCCATCCGATAAAAACTTTGACGGCTGTCACTGCTAACTCAGATTGCTACTTTCAAAGACGTCTCTACTTCCTACTTTTTTATTTCTCTCTCTCTCTCTCTCTCTCTCTCTTTCTCTCTCTCTATCTATCTATCTCCATCTATCTACCTATCTATCTATCTATCTATCTTTATCTCTTTCTCTCGCACTCGGTCGTCCCTTATAATTCAATAATAATGACGCATTCACCGGTCTGCGGTTGGCGTAACTTGTGAAGCCATGAAAGCTTCGTGCTCGGAGATCGATAATCGAGCGGTAAATCGTAGCCATAAGTAAGTACTTACTAAAATACTCGAACGGAGGAGATGACTCACATAAGATACAAACGACCCCTGAATAGGAAACCTTATAGGTATATATAACCTTTTTAAAACCAAAGATTAACGATGAGAAGGGAGAAGAAAAATACATGAAGAAAGATAGAAAGAAAAAAAGAAGCATATAGCGGAAGCACGTCGAGAGTCGTTGTAAAACGAAAAGAAAAAAAGTAAAAAGGATTATTGTTCCCGATCGTTTGGCGATTGAATATTAAACGTGAGAAACGAAATTATTACGTCGAACGAACGAAATAGCACGAATCGAATTTCGATGATAAAAAGAATATATATATACGTAAAATAATATAATATATTTATATGTAATATATTTAACGTGTACTGGGGGGAAATAATATTCTAAATATTTGTCCCATTTGTTGTTCAAAAATTCGTCGTAAAACAAATTATCATAGGATCAAGATCTAACTCACAGAGATCTTCTTTACATTCTACTTTGAACGTTATATTGTAATTGCGTTTCGCAAAACTAATAATTCGTACTTGTAAGTGCACCTTTGAGCTGCCATTAGATATTTAATTACGTAAACAGATACGTACGTATCCATGTACGTAAATGGACGTAGACGTACGTTCAATGAGGTTACTCGTACGTTATATAAAACTAATCGTTCGATCTAATAAATATAATCCAGACGATTTTTCTTTTCGTTTCGAAATAAATTGAAAACAAGGAAAAAACAAGTGGGAATTAATTGATAATTAATTCTCTTCGTATATTTCTATGAAACAAATTTCTTCGTATTCTCCAGGCGAATGACATTACGATTGAATATATATTACTATCTCGTACACATATATTAATCAAATCTGATAACAATTCCGTGCATTTCAAAGTTTACATATCATTGAGTATTTTTAGATAGATTATTGTTATATTCGTTCATTTATTTAATAGCTTTGAAAACGCGTGAATATAAAAGAAAAAGAAATTTGATGGATCTTCAAATTTTATTACAAATATCTGTTATATCCTGTATAAAAATACGTATATCCTAAAATTTTATTACAAAAGTCTGCTAATGTATATACACATACATACACACACTTAATATATAATATTTAATAATAATATATGCGTCTAAAATATATATATATATATATAAATATAGATGCATGTATGTATGTAAGTGGATAAAAATATATACGTATACAGATCTCTTTCGGTCTCTCTAGAGAAGGAAGAAAAAAAGAAAAAAAAGAAAAAAAAAGAAGAAAAATATATAAGAACATCGACGCGTCTACTAATTTCTCCGACTTGGCTTCCGTCTCGGTTCAGAGAAAGTTTACGATGCTTGAAAGAAAGGAGAAAAAGGAAAGAGACGGAGATAGAGAGTCGACGTCTCTAGAAAGAGAGAAGAAGAGAAGAAGACGAAGACGACGACGACAACGAGAGAAAGAGAGAGAGAGAGAAAGAGAGAGAGAGAGAGAGAGAGAGAAGGAAGAGGAAGAAGTCCGTCTCGGGGTCGGCGTTTGGATGCCGTAGCTCTGGGGCGTAATATTGATCATGGCGTGGGTGGAGGAAGGCTCGGTGGGGTGTCTGCACACCCTCTCCGTGCTCCCCAAGCCCCGAAGCTTCAGTGAGGAGAAGGGTAAGAGGGACGACCGGCTGAAGCGTTACAACCGGCCCACGAGCTGCAGACGCGTACCTTCCGTACCGGGTGTTCGTTAAGTGCACCATGGAAATGCACACCAGACGTTCGCTACCCCCACCATTTCTTTATCTTCGAGGTAAATGGAACTTGGCGACTAACTGATTATTCATGTACTTCGTCTTGTAAAATTACTTTCTTTTCTTTTTCTTTTTTTTTTTCTTTCTTTTCTTTAGCTTCTTCGATCTTTTTTCTCTCTTTTTTTTTTTTATAAGAATAAATTATATATATATATATATATATATATATATGTATATCTTCCGCAATAGAGAAAGTAATATATATGTAATTATGTATTGATAAGAACATGTATGAATATATGTAATATAAATTATACAATATAATTATATGCAAATATAAATTATACAAAACAAACCTTGTTTCCTCTTTCCCGATATATATA